>OX352774.1:143905768-144031555 GCA_947095535.1 Poecilobothrus nobilitatus | reverse complement strand
CTAACATTTTCTGCAGTATGATATCAAAATTTTTCAAAGTAATTCTGAAGGTAACTACTAGATAAATACTTCATTATTATTTTTATTATTAATACTTTTATTTTGTTTTTATGTTACAGGTTTAAGCACAGATACATTTTGTCTTTCAGTTACTTTTGTAAGGCTACCATTTGGGGGAGAAAGATCACAAAAATATTCATCATATGATGAGGAAAGCTTAAAGCGAAAGGGAATAATTTGCATTAAAAACAATAACAATTTATGTCTACCTCAGGCCTTAATTGTGGCAATATCACAAACTAAAAATGATAAGAACTACAAACACAAAATACGTAATGATACAGGAAAATTACAAACTTTAAAAACTTATAAACTAACTAAAAATGCAGTAGTAAAAATTCCAAATAAAGATTGTGGAATACAGGAACTCAAAAAGTTTCAAGAATATTTGAAAAATTATAAAATTGTTGTGTACAAATGGGGGACAAGAGGCAGAGAAGTAATATTTGAGGGAATTGGACCTGAAAAAGGGCTAAATTTATTGTTTTATAAAAATCACTACAACGTAATAAAATCGCTGACTGCAGCCTTTTGCGCCAGTTATTATTGTGAAGATTGCCACATTCCATACAACAACAAAAGTAATCATAGATGCAGAGGAACATGTCCATGCTGTCAAAATTCTCCACCCTGTCTTAATAATTTAAAAAAAATTTTATGCAATGATTGTAATCGTTCATTTCGAGGTCGAATGTGTTTAGATAACCATAGGGCGTTAAGTTCAAAACGCAAAAGTATTTGTGACGAGGTTAAAAAATGTTTGTCTTGCTTAAAACTTTATAGAGCCGACAGAAACCATGTATGTGGTGAATACCTTTGCAAGATTTGCAGTAACTATGTTCCTGAGAATCATAAATGTTTTATTCAACAAAACAAAAATCAACCTAAACTAAAAAATTTTATTTATATATTTTACGATTTGGAAACACAACAAGAAAAAGCTTTTGGAGAGAAGTACATAAGAGGCATTCTATAAGATATTAAACTACATGAACCAAATTTGTGTGTTTTCGAGCAAAGATGTAACGCATGTATTTCGTTGTCCTCGTTATATTTTTGTGAAACATGTAAATTTAGGAGAAGAGGAATTAACGAGGGAAATATTATAGAGCAATTTCTGATGTACATAATGGAGATAAGAAAAGATTTCAAAACTGTCGTGGTAATAGCGCATAATGGACAATCTTTTGACCATCAATTTATTTTAAATATTATATTAGAAAAAACTTCTTTAAAAACTAAACTAATTATGCGAGGTTCAAAAATTATCATGATGTTATTAGATAACATAAAATTTATAGACTCCATTAATTACTTTGCAATGGCATTATCAAAATTACCAAAGGCTTTTGATTTACAAATTGATTTGAAAAAAGGATATTTCCCGCATTTCTTCAATACAACGGAAAATAAAAATTATATTGGTCCATTACCACCTGTTGAATATTATACCCCAAATACCATGAAAACTAACGAACGTGAAGTATTTCTGAAATGGTATGAAGATCACAAAAATGATAAATTCTATATGAAAAATGATATTGTAAAATATTGTATAAACGACGTAGCAATACTAACGCAATCATGTTTAAAATTCAGAGAGTTTTTTCTTAGAGAATGTAACGTTGAACTTTTTCTAGAGGCTACAACTGTAGCGTCTGCTTGCAATCTTGTATTTAGACGTAATTTTTTAAAAACAGATACGATTGGTTTAATACCCAAAAACGGGTATAGGTATTCAGATAACCAATCAAAGGCAGCTATTCAATGGTTGGTTTGGGAGGAGGAAAAATGGAATATTAACATTAGACATGCTGCCAAACAAAAAGAAGCTGTCGTAGCCGGTGTAAAAGTTGATGGTTTTTGTTCAGAAACTAATCAAGTTTTTGAATTTTATGGATGTTATTACCACGGTCATCCTAACTGTTTTCCACGTAATCGTAATTCATATTTATATGATGATAAAAATGATACAATGAATGAACGATATGATAGAACTATTAGAAAATCTGATAGGTTGAAAAGATTAGATTACGATGTAATTGAAATGTGGGAATGTGATTTTTATTCTCAAATAAGTAAAAGCAAAATCAATTACTTAAATAACCATCCATTAGTACAACTTTCACCATTAAAACTTCGGGATTCTTTTTATGGTGGTCGTACAGATAATGTTTACAACTACTACAAATGTAAAAAAGGAGAAAAAATAAAATATATAGATATTTGTTCTTTATATCCATGGGTTTGCAAATATGGAAAATTTCCTGTTGGTCATCCAGATGTTTATGTAGGAAACGTTAATTGTACTAAACAAAATTTAAAAGATTTGAATGGACTTATAAAATGTAAAATTTTACCACCAGAAAATCTTATACATCCAGTATTACCTGTAAAACAAAACAAAAAATTAATGTTTTCCTTATGTCGCACATGTAGTGAGGAAAATAACCTAAATGAATTTTGTTTACATAATGATAACAACGAAAGAGCTTTACTTGGAACATGGATTATTGATGAAGTGTTAAAAGCTCTTGAATTGAAATATAAAATATTAGAAATTCATGAGATATGGAGTTACAACATATGTCAATACAATTGTGTAACAAAAACAGATGGTCTTTTCACACAAATGATGAACAAATTTTTAAAAATAAAACAACAGGCATCGGGATGCCCTAGTAACTGTATAATAAAGGAAGAGAAAGAAAAGTATATAACGGATTTTCTTAGAAATGAAAATATTCAACTAGAATTTAATGAAATTATTAAAAATCAGGGACTACGATCCTTTGCAAAATTAATGCTTAATTCTTTTTGGGGTAAATTTGGACAGAGAGAAAACTTACAAAAAACAATAATTATTAATCAACCTAAGGATTTATATGACATGTTAACAAATCCATCTATAGACGTTTGTGGTATTCTTCCAGTAAGTGAGGAAAACATTATAGTTAATTGGCAGTACAAAGAAGAAGCAGGTGAATCATTATCTACTGTAAATGTGTGTATTGCAGCTTACACAACTACTCAAGCACGTTTAAAATTATATAGCTATTTAGAAAAACTAAATGATAGAGTTTTATATTATGACACTGATTCCGTAATATATATAAGTCGTACAGGAGAATATGAACCCCAAACAGGGGATTTTATAGGAGATATGACCGATGAACTAGAATGTTATGGTGTTGGAAGTTACATTACAGAATTTGTAAGTGGAGGCCCTAAAAACTATGCATATAAAGTTCACAGTACGAAAGACAATGAAGAAAAACTAGTTTGTAAAGTTAAAGGAATTTGTTTAAACTATATAGCCTCCCAAAAAATTAATTTTAATACAATTAAAGAAGCGGTGCTAAATGTGAAGGAAGACAACGATATATACATACTTTCACAAAATATTCGACGTAATAAAGAGCATAAAGTTATCACAGTTCCTGAAATAAAAAAATATCAAACTAGGTTAGAAAAACGTAAATTTATGGAAGATGGTAGTTCATTTCCCTATGGATATAAAAGATCTAATGTTAATAATTAATTAGAAATATAATGTTTAAATTTTTATTTAAAAATTTTGGTATAAATAACACAAATAAATATCAAATATGTTCAAATTTATTAAATACTATTTTTTTTATTAATCCAAGTATTATGATCATCATTGAACCCTAACCATTTAACAAAAACTTTATTACCTTGTTTTTTAATAATTTTTTCTACCAGGTAAGAATTTGGATATTTAACAGGAGTGAGTTCCTCTTTGTAGAAACCACCTGAAATAGGATTATTTTTATAATCTGATAATTGATATGTAACTGGATAGGTATTATTGATCTTATCAATTTTAAATATTTCAGTTGACCAATTTGGTTGATAGCCTTTTTCGAAGTGACCTTTATATTTACTTATTCTTACATATTCACCAACCTTATATTTACTTTTTTGAAAAATTTTAGGTTGCATATATATATTTTTCAATATATTTCTTTCATTTTTCCGCGTAACTTTTTCAGGTGGAAGCTTTATTGTAGAATGTTTTCTTGAATTATAATCTTTTATTATTGATTGCAGAATAGATAACCATTTATAATTTCCATTTAGACTAAATTTTTTCCACATAGAATTTTTCATTGTACGATTAAATCGTTCAACAATTGATGCTTTTAATTCACTGTATGTATGATAGTGATTGATTATTTTTTCTCTCATATAGTTTTGGAATTGTGAATTAAAAAACTCTTTGCCTTGATCAGAGTGAATATTTTTGGGTATAACTTTAGCGCGCTCAAAAATTGATTTCAGGGCATTTAAAACATTTTCAGCAGTTTTTGTTTTCACAGGTTCAACATAGGCATATTTGGAAAAAGTATCAATGACCGTCAGCATATATTTATAACCATTATTAAATTTTCCATAAGGTATCATTTCGACTAAATCGATTTGCCACGTGTCATTTAGACCTTTCTGTTTGAATTTTCTTCTAAGAAATTTACGTCTTGCCTGTCTATGAAGTTCAGTCACTATTTGAGTTCTTGACATTTTGTTTTAAAAATGTCAAAGGTAATGTTATAATAATTATTATACATAAAATGATAGACCAAAGCATGGTTTAAACTGATCATCTAATTGAGCTTAATTTGCTTTTATACTTTTCTACATGAGTATATAAGTCAACTTTTATTTTCAAATTTAATTCATTTCCATTCTGATTCCTCAACAACTCATTGAAATGCTGCCTGATTCCACATCATTTCCATTTAAAGAAACTGTAGATGATGTAAATACACAAGGTCAGATACAAGAAAATGAAATTACGTCCACTATGGACGACGAAGATTTAGCAGAAACTGAGGAATTTATACCACCGTTCCAGATATGGAATTAGAGGACGAAGAAGAAGAAGTGGAAGAAGAAATTGAGGAAGATGAGGAAGCAGTTCCATTTAATGAAATTTGGGACATAAATAATCAGCAGGGAGATCTTGATTATTTCAATGATTTAATAATCCTAAATAATTTTAATTAAATAATCTAGTGAAAGGTGTACAGAAAAATATTTGTCTATCTAAAACATATAAATAAAAAATAAAAATTTTTATATTATTTGCTGTGATTTATTTTGTTTGTTTTTTGTAGTATATTACAGATTTGTTCCTTTAAAATTACAGGAATTTCAAAAAATAACCTTGAATAATTACATTGTACATTAAAACGTTGTATTGGTATATAAATTTCTCTTTTTAACCTAAATACTTGTTGTTCGACACATAAATTTGGATATTCCTGAACATAGTCTTTTACATTTAACTCAGCAGATTTATAATAGGTCATCACTACGTGAAGAAAATCGCTTAAATTGTAAAACTGCTCTGCTTCTTCTTTGTTGATATTTATACTTTGCCCGTTCGCTGATTTTAGCCCATGATGAAAGTTCTGTTTTATATCTTTTATTATCACCTTATCGAGTTTTTTGTTAAATTCGTAATAAAGTTTATTCCATTCATGATATTTTAAAACAATTGATTTTTTACCAATACGGTGAATTATACTTGAGACTTCAAATGACTCACTTTTTAATTTTTAATGTATGACTCTTATTGAGAAAATATGTGTAACTTAGCAATAAATTTGTGTTCTGACCTGGTGCTTCCATTCCTTTAATTTTACTAAAACCTGTTTATATTGTTTTTATTATTTATATGTTTTAGGAACACAAATTTGTAATGAGTTATATTTTCCAAATACATTTTGAAAGGTACTTAAAATATACTTATCGTTTTCTAGTTGATTTCCTTTATTAAATTTTTTAAAAAAGCGTTCATACTATAACCGCAACATCTATACCACGTATAAACACAACAATATTGCCCACAGACATCTGAATAGTTACTTTGTAACTGTTTCTTATTAAACATTATACATTGATTTTTTAAGTAACTTAAAATTTCTAGTTTATCTGGTTTTCTACCAAACGAATCAAAGTATTCAACACAGCCATTCTTTGGCTTAAAAATAGCTAACCAATGTGTTCCCCGATCTTTTGATTTATCAGTGTTTACAATTAAAAAAGTTTGTTTTTCAATTATTCTGAGGAGTTGATCCAGAGCAAAAACTCCTTTAAAAAATTTAAGTGTGTGTTTGTTGCATCTTAATACGTCACTTATCTCTAGGGTATTCATCAATCAAATTGACTCAAGTCATATACTTTAGTTGTTTCTTTAATATAATTTGATAAAAACTGACAGAGATATTTGACAGAGCTCTTTATTTATTTTATCGTTGTACACAGTTCCAAAAGAGTAATTATCAAAAATATCATTTATAAAATCCCTAGTTGGAGATTTATACTTGAGCTCTTTTACAAACTTTTTACAAGGTTCTTTAATACCAACTATACAAATATCTTTCGCAAACAAGGTATTATTATCATCACTACAAAATGTTATATCCAGAAGTGCACAAGACAGTGACATTTTGTCAAATATTCAAATTTACTTTTATGTATGCTATTTATAGGTTTGAGAATATATTTCGGTTTTTATCAATTTGTAAACTTGCATCAAATTCTCCATAAACAATAGCAGTCAGTGTAGATGTAAGTGGTTTTGATAACCTTGCCTCAATTCTAACTGTACCTTGATTTAGTAGACCTTGACACACTTCATTTCCTGCTGCATCTGGAGTTAAATCAAAAGCTAGAATGAAAAACCCATTACTAAACATGGTTTTTGTTATCTGATGACCTTTATCATTATGGTAAATTCCAGTTCCTGAAAAAAGTGTACTGTATGCTCTTGTGCAGCAATTATTTTCATCTGAAAAACTGGTTTCAATTGCTGAATTAGGTATTTGAACACCATTTACGTTTAACACAAATTGTGAAATATCAAAATGTTTAAAATTGTATGGGTTTTTTGACCTTTTTCCAGAGTAACCTGTATTTTCTGCCATACAAAAAATGATTGTGTTTGGCAACTGTCCAATAAACACATTATCAAGTGATATTGATGAACTATTCTGTGCAATGGTAAAAGTTTTTACCTCTACCCGTTTGTAATTGTATTTGGCATTAGTTTTTTCCAATACAGCATTATGTGCTAATAGCACACTAGGATTAATTGTTACATGTCTCATAAATAAAGTGGCTTCTAAAATTTTCAGTTGAGATTCATCAGTATCATCTGCAAAGAGATAAAAATCTGGTTTTTCTAATGTTAGGATAACTCGAACATCGACATTGTTTATAAGAAGTGTAGGTTGGTTAAACATATCTAAATGTAGTTTCCTCATAAGTTCCACTACATTGCTATTTTGGTATAATTTTGGACGTTCTTTTGAACCACTGTTATCTGTTTTTGCTATATTTGGTTTATCTAACATCCATCCACCACACTCCAAATGCGTTGTAGCGGCATCCGTACCATAATTTAACAATGATTCAATATAAGCTCTGTAATGATAATTGCCATCTGATGGAGATATATTCTTTCCATTTAGTTGAACATTGCATTGTTTTATTAATGAATGTAACATATTATTAACCACACTTGGTTGTTGTATAGGTGTTCCATCACTTTTTTTATCTTTATTCCATTGAGTTCCATCTTTTTTTAAAATTTGTACTTTTAATTTTAGATATGTCGAAGACAAGTCTCTATATGTATCACCGTGCCCTAGTGAAACAAATTCTATGACAGATGGATTATCTAAAGAAGCAATAGGGTTATAGGAAACTTCTTCAGATCGTAAAATACTTGACTAAATAGGCTGTGTTTTAAAAATATCAAGCTCTGATTTCATACATTCAATCATAATTATTCAAAAATATCTTTTTGTTTCTTTTTGTTATTAACTTTGCGTCGCTTCGACGTAAAATAATTTAAATTATTAATGAAACGTCTTTTTATAGGTTTTCTTCGTTTTCTTTTGCCTTGTCCATACATTTCATTGAGTTTCCGAACTGCACCTCGTCTTACATTTTTCATTATCTCTTTACTTCGATCTTGAACCACTTCTTTTATATTTGCACCTGTGGCAATATCAGATAATGCATTAATACCAGAGTTAATAACCTCTTTTTTTAATATATTAGCTCCAGACGTAAATATTGGTTTTAAATATCTAAAAAGACCACCGAAAAAGCTCCCTAACCCTCATCCCCTTTGGTAAGGTACAATTGAGTCTAGCAAAGGACCAATATCCTCAAGACCTTTTCCTGATCGAACTAAATAATATTTGTAGTACGCTCTCTCCATAATGAATAAAATAAAATAATATATATTTTTGTAAAATCGCTTTTATTTATACTTTTTTAAAATGTAATACAATTTTTGTTGGAATTGAACTATTGGAAAAGTTTATTTTGTATCCATATTTATCACATAAAAGTAATGAAATGTTATTTAATGATCTCTCCACATTGCAATATTGAATATTACTGAATTCTTTTACAGTATCAGTGAAAGAATTTTGTATGTTAACAGATCTTAAACACCTTATATCTTTATCACCTATTTTTTGCGGTTCAATTATGTCTGTGTATATAAAAAACATATCTGGTTTACTAATGGGAATCAATTGTACACTATCTATAAAAGTTTTGAAAGCTTCTATTACACGTGATTTATATTTTTTAAAATCTGTAAATTTAAAAGATACTTGATTGAAACATGTTGTCAAAAGTCCTTCGGGGTATAAGCGTAATTTGCTCTTATTTTTATATCTATTTTAGGCTTAGTAACACATATTGTGGTGTAACTTAAATTTTTAGGCATCTCCTCAGCTTTTGTTGATTGTGTATAATGAGCTTCATCGTTTATAAAATTAAAAATTCCCCAAATCAACTGTCGTTCAACTTCTTTTCTTGTAAACCTATTAAGTGGGCGTATATTTTGAATTAGTGTTGGTAGTAGAAAAACTTTCCAGTCGCATATCATTTGTTTTTCTATGTATGGAATATATGATGTTCCAACTCCTATCATATCTTTCTGCATACCTTTAATAAATATTTGAGCACTTTTTTCCCATACTTCACCATACACATTTGGAACGAAATCATTAACATACATTTCTGAAATACCGACTTTCCACCTTGAATCACACATGTATTTATTCATTTTATTTGTAAAAGAAGATAATGAATTTTCTGGATAATAGTTCATAGATGAATCACTGAGTAAAGTGACATAAAAGTCATCATTTACTTGTATGTTGTCCATGAGCTTGCGGATTTATTCTTACGAATTGGAAAATTAAGTTCTGTTTGAGTATTACCTACTGCTGACCTTAAAACACGTCTTGATGAATTATTCAACTCTTTGCTATTTATAGTTTTTTCTTTTTTCGTTGGTGGGCAGGGCTATCTAAAGGAACAGTTATAATGTCTCCTGTATCAGTTTCAAAAATTTGTACATTTTGATTTCTAATTGATTTTCTTTTTCTAAGACGTTCTCCAACTGAAGCAGCTGACAATGCTTTTGTTAAAACATTTTCCTGAATTTCATCATCAAATACTTCGTCATCAACTTCTTTTTCATATACTTCTTCTTCTTCAGGAACAATTTGTATTCCAACATTCTTATATTCAGGAAAATGCGATTGAGTTTCCGCATCTATATACATTGGTTTTGCACGAGTTTGAGTACCTTTTGTTTCCGTAATTTTTATTTTCTCCTCTTTATTTCTAGGAAGTTGTCGTTTTTTGTTTCTTATTTTAAATAAATTTTGTCTGTATAAATACCATTTTTGAGTATCCGTGAGATGTTTATTTAGCAATATTTTTTTCATATTTTTATCCAACTCATTAAGTTCAACGTCCGCATTTTGCTTCATTTTCTCATAAATCTCAGGTTTTAAAATTATCATTTTATTAAATGTTGTATTATTCATTTTATAAAATTTCCGATTATCCCTGATAGTATTGCACCAAGAAATGTAGGTAAAAATTCACCACGTTGAATAATAATTTTTCTTTTGCTATTTATAGATTTTTTCCGGCAAATAAGTGACCTTAATTCTTTTTTATACTTTCGTAATTGGGTTGTTGCTTTTTTACTCAGATTACAATTACCTTTTAAAATATTTAAAGAGATTTCGCAAAATGTTTTTATTACTTCAGGGTCACAGTGTTTTATAATTACTTTCTGGAATTTTGGTGTAGAGGTTTTTAATAGGTGCAATATATGTCGATTGGTCTTCAAACGTTTCATATTCCTCCCCAAATTGTTCTAATTGATCTTTCGTACAATAACACAAACCTTTCCCAAATATATCACTTCTTAATCGAAATATATCATTAACGTCTTGAGTAAGATCTATTAATATATAGCCATATGGGACTGACGTCACATCATTATATACTTTTTCAAATGCTTTAATTTGATTGGGATATATTTGGCGAGCTAGAGGTAATATCTGCGATTTATCTCTTGGATTTTTGAAAAATACTAAATATTTACAGTTGAGTGAAATATCTCTTGAAAATTTACCCTGGTGAAAAACATTTTGTGTTACAAATATTACAGATAAATTTCTATGATGTGATCCTCTAGTAAATAAATCACATACAAACTTATCATGAGAACTTAACATCATATCATCGATAATAACTAACAAAGGTTCTTGATTATCATTAAAATCTGGAATAGTGTTACTATATTCAACATCTTTCATATTTAGTGGAACAGCATTTTTGTCTGGATTACACCAAATAATTCTATTAATATGTGGTAGTATATTTTCTTCTTTATATTTTATTAAATTACGAATAAATGTGGTTTTACCACAGCAGGATGGCCCCGCCACCATCATTGTAAATGGGTGAAACAACATAGTTGTATTAGTTAAAACAATCATTGCTGACCTATATTTATATGAACAGCTCTTTTTCGAAATGAATATAAATGTAAATTTAGTTATTTCATTTAACATTCTTTTACAAACCTTCGACATGGTTAAACAAGTTTTTATAGTTGACCTACAATTTTTGCAAGGAAATGAAAAACAATATTTCCTAAAAGAGTTAGCCATACTTGAAAAAGGAAGTTTAATTCCAACTGTGTATCATTTCGAAGCACCGTACCCCGCAGAAGAGCTTGGTCAAGATGTGAAATATAATAACCAGTATTGCGAAAATAAAATAAATGGACTTAGATGGAATAACGGTTTAGTTGAATATTTAGATGTAAAATGTATATTAAAACACTATTTAGAGTCAGCGGAAAAAATTTATGTTAAAGGAGAACAAAAAAAACTTTTCCTTCAAAAGTACATTGACAGTGTTAAAATAGAAGATCTAAGCGGAGACTTGCCATCATTACAAAAGATTGAAAACTTTAATTCAAATTGTCCTATACACTTATCAAACAAGAGTTTCAGATGTGCTGTTAAAAATTGTTTTAATATATATATGCATCTTTTAAAAGAAAAAATGTTAGATTAAGACCTTCAATTTTCATACTTGCACAATATGAATTTAAATAACAAACAAAAGTTTACTTCGACATAAAACAAGAAATTTACGTTATGCATGTATGGGTCTATGCTTACAGATCAGCAAGGAAAGGTCATTGGGAAGAATACGCACGTGATAGAAGTAGATTTCAAAGACGTATAGAAAAAGTTGGTCTCGCTATTTCTAAAATCTTAACATCTGATCATCGTAAAAAAATTTTCCAACACAGATTTCTGTAAAATTGTAAAATATTTTCAAATACAAAATTATTTCAAACATATAAATAAATTTGTTTTATTTATGTTTTCAAATAGGTACCAAAAGCAATTAACTTCTTTTTGATTTTTGTTATTTTTTCATTTCTTACAGCATAGAATGGAACGCAATAATAACAAAACCAAGTAAATCAAAGATTTCCGGTTATTTTCTCAATGTTATTATAGAACAGAAAAAATCTTACATAACAATTTTTTTTTCTTTCTTTTGTTTTTATTTTACTTTTTTACTTACTGCATTCATAAATTTTAACATTGTTTAAAAAGAGTCAAACTAGTTTTAACAATTTATTTTACACCAGGTAAACAGAAATTAGAAGAATACAAAATGTTTTCAAAGTTCATGTGTATACTTACTTAATATACATACGCAAGTTAAAAAAAAAAAAAATTAATGTCTTATTCAATAAATTTAGATAATAATGAGAAACAACACATATTCTAAAAATAACATATTTTTCTTTTTTATTTTGCAGCTTTAAAACTATAATAACAACTTACAACAATTATTGATCTTCTTTAATAAACAAAAATACACTTTGTATCTACTTCTTGTTTACGTTTTGTTTTTATTTTTATTATTTACGTCTTGGTATTCAAAAGTACCTATCAATATTTTTCTTATTAATCAATAAAAACAAGTTTTTTTTTCGTTTCTTTTATATCTCCTTTTTAGGTTTGTAGGTATATTTTATTAAGCATGCGATTTTGCGCAATTAAAAAAAAATAATCTTGATTTGACCTGAAAAAAATAATCTTTCTATTTGTATGATATCCTATTACAAAGTTTCAATGAATTTATTGAAAAACCTAAATAAATATTGTAAACAAAACCAGATTTAATCAAACGAAAAAAAAGGAAAAGGTACATGTGGACGCTAATTTCTATTTTGAATTTCTTTTTAACCTTTTTATATGCAACATATATATGTAGATATATATTCTACGTTCTTACTTATACTATACCAATCTATTTGCATTAAACTTTTGTTGCCTCTTTCTTTTCCTACCTTTTTAAAATACTACATAGTAATCTAAACCAGATATTCTGCTAAAAAAAAAAAACACGCATTCCTTAAAGATACACTTTAAAACTAGTTCACCAACATTAAATAACACGTGTATTATTATTTACATATAATAGTTTTGCTAACTATTTTCATGTTGACCTATTATAATATACAATCAAAGAGCTCTAAAAGACTTGTTTTACCCCAACTTCTAACTGAATCCAGGTCACAACACTTCCGGTTTCTCTATAACTCAAGGCCAGGTTAATTTGCGTGGGCGTGCGATATGGTTTATTAAAAACTAGGTCGTGCGATATGGGCTTATTTTTTCCCATGCCAAAGTGCCCCTATACCTACTCGCCTCTCCAATGTTTCTGTTTCTCTTAATTCTGCTTGTCTAATACGCTGGATTTCTCTTCTTGCAATGATCTGCTCTATTGCTGCGATTTCTCGTAACCTTTCTTGACGCAATCGTTGTTCTGCTAATCGTTTTCTTCTTCGATTTGGTGTTTCCGCTCCGCGAGTTACGGTGATTTTTCTACTTCGTGATGTTGTTTTGTTCAAATTAGATTTCCGTCTTCGAGGCATTTTCAGAAAATTTTATTTAAAAATATTATTTTTTAAAACTACGGATTAATGTTCGTTTCTTAGAATTATGTGTTAAATTCAAATTTAAAAATGTTATTAAAAAAAACTTAATAAAAAACTACTTCAATAATATTTTATAAAAAATATATTAGGTATACTTATATATACATATAAGAAAAACACGAAAAATTTGTAAAACGAAAAAATAAAACAAAATTCAGTAAAATAATTTAAAAAATATAAAATGTTACTTAAATTTATAATGTATAAATAAAAATTTAACTATTAAAATTTGAAGAAAAAAAATTTAATGGTAAACAAATTTACCTAAAATTTACAAATTTCCAAAATTTATTTAAGAAATTTTGACTTACATACCTTCTTGGTGTGCTGTTTTCGATCCCAGCTATTTCTAATTATTAAAATAAAAATTGTCCACAAAAAAACTACATATAAAAAAAACGCAAAAGAACAAAAAATAAAAGCAAAATTAAAATAAAATAAATAAAAAAAAATTCAATACAAAAGAAAAATTAAAAATTGTCGACAAAAAAGATATATTATGTAAGTAACACAAAAAAAAAAATATATGTATATATATTATAATGTCGTTATTATATATATATATATATATATAAAAAATATATATATATATATAATAAATATATATATAAATTTAATTTGTATATATGTAAATGTATATGTATATATATAAATTTTGTATTAATAATACAATGTATAGGTATATAAATTTTCTAATTATAATATTATGGTTATAATTTTTTTTTTATTAATTTAGTATCAAAACTTGTTTTAAATTTAATTTAACATAAATTTCACACCTTCTCACAAAAGGTCACAAAAGTTTCTATTTGTCTAATTCAAAATATTACAAATACTTACCTATACCTACATTGAGAAGTAAACGAAATGAAAGCGACAATAAAGAGAATGCGAAATAAAAGAGAATGCACAGAGAAAAATGCAAGCATCATTCGTTATTTTAAAAAGAGTTTTTTTTTTTTTTTTTTTTTTTTAAGAAAACTTTTGTGTTATAATATTTCTATTTAGGTTTTGAATACATTTTGCAAAAAATTGTAGTTAATTTTGAGTTCCAAAAAAAAAAATGGTTCGAATTTCTATATGAATTAGTACGTTATGTTATTATACTAATAAAAATTGAAGTTAAAACCAATGACCATTCAATATAAGAAGTATTAATTATTCATAGTTTTATTCTAAAACAGGTGAACGATGTCCTATAATTCTTCGGTATATATTAAAAATATGATATTAACAGTTGTAGTTTTATAACTAAACTATAAAACTATAATATAAAATGTTGGTTAATTTTGAGTTTTAGAAAAATTCGAAATTATAATCATAAACTATAATAATCATTCAAATTAAGAAAGATAATTCTCTGTACATATGGCGTTATTAATAATTTTGGTCAAATGTATGTACATATATAAATACAAACAGTACAGTTTCATTGTTTTTCTAATAATTGAGAAATAAAAAAAAGCTAAAGCAGGAGTGTAATTTTTACAAATTTATTTTATAGAAGATTAAAAGGTCACGCAAAAAAAAACAAATACATAATATGAAAAAGAAAAAAACAGATAAAATCTCATAAGTGAAGTCAAAAAATGCAAGCGTCATTTATTTTGACTGTTTAATTTAAAAATTGTTTTTTTTTTCTTTTTTTTTTAATAAAAATTTTGGTTTAGGAGTTTCCCCGTTTAGCTTTTTTGATAAAATGTTTTACATAAGAGGTACTAATTTTTGATAATAGATACATGTATTTTGAATTCTGATTACATACTTATTTGAATAATAAAATTGAATATCAAAAATAAAGCTTGCAAAATAGATTTTTAAAAATATAAAGATTAAGAAGTACATACATAAAAACATAATAATGTAATAGGAATTTTTTCTTTGATTTTACAGATTGATAATGAGTAATTACATACTCGTACATATTGTTATATTATGGTTTTATTACCTAGGTAAATTTCTTATTATGGTTTTCATTGGTAAATCATTAATATCAATGATAATCAATGATATCTTACATTTTTCTAATACATAATCATGGTTTCAAATGGATATTGAATAAGACTAAAAAATGTGTAAGAAGTGTAAGCTTTTCTGTTCTTTAAATATGTATGGACATATTTTTGATTAATACTATACTGAAAGGTGAATATAATATGTTACTTTGTATGTAGATATAGACATATAGTACCTACATATGTACCTACATATTTTAATGATATTTTTTCAAAAATACATTGTACACCTACAACATAATATAATATAATGTAAACCACATGTTTAATAATGCATTATTGACTGATAATATACTTATGTATGTAAGACATAAAAAACGCACAAAAAAGGAAATCCAAAAAAGCCAGAGAAAAAAATAATTTAAGCATCGTTATTTTAAAAAGAGTTTTGTTTTTTTTTTTTTTAAGAAAATTTTTGTGTTATAATATTTCTATTTAGGTTTTGAATACATTTTGGAAATAATTTTAGTTAACTTTCAGTTCCAAAAAAAAAATTATGGTTCGAATATCAACATGAATTAGTACGTTATGTACTAATATTATACTAATAAAAATTGGAGTTAAAACCAATAACCATTCAATATAAGAAGTATTAATTATTCATAGTTTTATTCTAAAACAGGTGAACGATGTCCTATAATTGTTGGGTTATATATTTAATATAACTTTAACAGATATTTGTAGTTTTAATTCTATAATATTTTGAAAAATTTTTTGGTTAATTTTGAGTTTTAGCAAAAAAAAAAAATTGGCTTAAATATTTAAAAATGATTCATCAAAATCAAATAACATCTAATGTACAAAAATTAGAAATTTAAAGCCAATTCAAATTAAGAAAGATAGTTGCCTATACATAATATGACGTTATTAATAATTTTGGTTAAATGTACATACACTACATATTATAAATACAAACAGTACAGTTTTATTATTTTTCTAACTGAGAAATAAAAAAAAGCAAAAGCAAGAATCTAATTCTTACGAATTTATTTTATAGAAGAAGGTCAAGAAAGAAAAAAAACAAAATAATAAAAAAACAAAAAAGAAAAAAGCAGATGAAATCTTATAAGTGAAGCCAAAAAAAATGCAGGCCTTATTCATTTTGGCTGTTTAATTTAAAAATTGTTTTGTTTTTCTTTTTTTATACCCTACACCTAAAGTATAGGGTATATTAACTTTGGTATGGTGTTTGTAACCACCAAAAGGAAGCGAGTTAGGTATAGACATGTATATATATTCTGAATCAGGATCACCGCCGGAGTCGATTTAGCGATGTCCGTCCGTCCGTCCGTCCGTCCGTCCGTACGCACGATAACTCAAAAAATAATGATGCTATCTTGATGAAATTTATATAGTAGGTTACTAATTACGAAAGAAAGGCTAAGTTCGAATCTGGACAAAATCCGTCCATGGGTTCGGATTCTGGAAGAAGAATTCTATTAATATGTGGTAGTATATTTTCTTCTTTATATTTTATTAAATTACGAATAAAAGTGGTTTTACCACAGCAGGATGGCCCCGCCACCATCATTGTAAATGGGTGAAACAACATAGTTGTATTAGTTAAAACAATCATTGCTGACCTATATTTATATGAACAGCTCTTTTTCGAAATGAATATAAATGTAAATTTAGTTATTTCATTGAACATTCTTTTACAAACCTTCGACATGGTTAAACAAGTTTTTATAGTTGACCTACAATTTTTGCAAGGAAATGAAAAACAATAACTCTTTTAGGAAAGAGTTAGCCATACTTGAAAAAGGAAGTTTAATTCCAACTGTGTATCATTTCGAAGCACCGTACCCCGCAGAAGAGCTTGGTCAAGATGTGAAATATAATAACCAGTATTGCGAAAATAAAATAAATGGACTTAGATGGAATAACGGTTTAGTTGAATATTTAGATGTAAAATGTATATTAAAACACTATTTAGAGTCAGCGGAAAAAATTTATGTTAAAGGAGAACAAAAAAAACTTTTCCTTCAAAAGTACATTGACAGTGTTAAAATAGAAGATCTAAGCGGAGACTTGCCATCATTACAAAAGATTGAAAACTTTAATTCAAATTGTCCTATACACTTATCAAACAAGAGTTTCAGATGTGCTGTTAAAAATTGTTTTAATATATATATGCATCTTTTAAAAGAAAAAATGTTAGATTAAGACCTTCAATTTTCATACTTGCACAATATGAATTTAAATAACAAACAAAAGTTTACTTCAACATAAAACAAGAAATTTACGTTATGCATGTATGGGTCTATGCTTACAGATCAGCAAGGAAAGGTCATTGGGAAGAATACGCACGTGATAGAAGTAGATTTCAAAGACGTATAGAAAAAGTTGGTCTCGCTATTTCTAAAATCTTAACATCTGATCATCGTAAAAAAATTTTCCAACACAGATTTCTGTAAAATTGTAAAATATTTTCAAATACAAAATTATTTCAAACATATAAATAAATTTGTTTTATTTATGTTTTCAAATAGGTACCAAAAGCAATTAACTTCTTTTTGATTTTTGTTATTTTTTCATTTCTTACAGCATAGAATGGAACGCAATAATAACAAAACCAAGTAAATCAAAGATTTCCGGTTGTTTTCTCAATGTTATTATAGAACAGAAAAAATCTTACATAACAATTTTTTTTTCTTTCTTTTGTTTTTATTTTACTTTTTTACTTACTGCATTCATAAATTTTGACATTGTTTAAAAAGAGTCAAACTAGTTTTAACAATTTATTTTACACCAGGTAAACAGAAATTAGAAGAATACAAAATGTTTTCAAAGTTCATGTGTATACTTACTTAATATACATACGCAAGTTAAAAAAAAAAAAAAATTAATGTCTTATTCAATAAATTTAGATAATAATGAGAAACAACACATATTCTAAAAATAACATATTTTTCTTTTTTATTTTGCAGCTTTAAAACTATAATAACAACTTACAACAATTATTGATCTTCTTTAATAAACAAAAATACACTTTGTATCTACTTCTTGTTTACGTTTTGTTTTTATTTTTATTATTTACGTCTTGGTATTCAAAAGTACCTATCAATATTTTTCTTATTAATCAATAAAAACAAGTTTTTTTTTCGTTTCTTTTATATCTCCTTTTTACGTTTGTAGGTATATTTTATTAAGCATGCGATTTTGCGCAATTAAAAAAAAAAAATCTTGATTTGACCTGAAAAAAATAATCTTTCTATTTGTATGATATCCTATTACAAAGTTTCAATGAATTTATTGAAAAACCTAAATAAATATTGTAAACAAAACCAGATTTAATCAAACGAAAAAAAAGAAAAAGGTACATGTGGACGCTAATTTCTATTTTGAATTTCTTTTTAACCTTTTTATATGCAACATATATATGTAGATATATATTCTACGTTCTTACTTATACTATACCAATCTATTTGCATTAAACTTTTGTTGCCTCTTTCTTTTCCTACCTTTTTAAAATACTACATAGTAATCTAAACCAGATATTCTGCTAAAAAAAAAAAACACGCATTCCTTAAAGATACACTTTAAAACTAGTTCACCAACATTAAATAACACGTGTATTATTATTTACATATAATAGTTTTGCTAACTATTTTCATGTTGACCTATTATAATATACAATCAAAGAGCTCTAAAAGACTTGTTTTACCCCAACTTCTAACTGAATCCAGGTCACAACACTTCCAGTTTCTCTATAACTCAAGGCCAGGTTAATTTGCGTGGGCGTGCGATATGGTTTATTAAAAACTAGGTCGTGCGATATGGGCTTATTTTTTCCCATGCCAAAGTGCCCCTATACCTACTCGCCTCTCCAATGTTTCTGTTTCTCTTAATTCTGCTTGTCTAATACGCTGGATTTCTCTTCTTGCAATGATCTGCTCTATTGCTGCGATTTCTCGTAACCTTTCTTGACGCAATCGTTGTTCTGCTAATCGTTTTCTTCTTCGATTTGGTGTTTCCGCTCCGCGAGTTACGGTGATTTTTCTACTTCGTGATGTTGTTTTGTTCAAATTAGATTTCCGTCTTCGAGGCATTTTCAGAAAATTTTATTTAAAAATATTATTTTTTAAAACTACGGATTAATGTTCGTTTCTTAGAATTATGTGTTAAATTCAAATTTAAAAATGTTATTAAAAAAAACTTAATAAAAAACTACTTCAATAATATTTTATAAAAAATATATTAGGTATACTTATATATACATATAAGAAAAACACGAAAAATTTGTAAAACGAAAAAATAAAACAAAATTCAGTAAAATAATTTAAAAAATATAAAATGTTACTTAAATTTATAATGTATAAATAAAAATTTAACTATTAAAATTTGAAGAAAAAAAATTTAATGGTAAACAAATTTACCTAAAATTTACAAATTTCCAAAATTTATTTAAGAAATTTTGACTTACATACCTTCTTGGTGTGCTGTTTTCGATCCCAGCTATTTCTAATTATTAAAATAAAAATTGTCCACAAAAAAACTACATATAAAAAAAACGCAAAAGAACAAAAAATAAAAGCAAAATTAAAATAAAATAAATAAAAAAAAATTCAATACAAAAGAAAAATTAAAAATTGTCGACAAAAAAGATATATTATGTAAGTAACACAAAAAAAAAAATATATGTATATATATTATAATGTCGTTATTATATATATATATATATATATAAAAATATATATATATATATAATAAATATATATATAAATTTAATTTGTATATATGTAAATGTATATGTATATATATAAATTTTGTATTAATAATACAATGTATAGGTATATAAATTTTCTAATTATAATATTATGGTTATAATTTGTTTTTTATTAATTTAGTATCAAAACTTGTTTTAAATTTAATTTAACACAAATTTCACACCTTCTCACAAAAGGTCACAAAAGTTTCTATTTGTCTAATTCAAAATATTACAAATACTTACCTATACCTACATTGAGAAGTAAACGAAATGAAAGCGACAATAAAGAGAATGCGAAATAAAAGAGAATGCACAGAGAAAAATGCAAGCATCATTCGTTATTTTAAAAAGAGTTTTTTTTTTTTTTTTTTTTTTTTAAGAAAACTTTTGTGTTATAATATTTCTATTTAGGTTTTGAATACATTTTGCAAAAAATTGTAGTTAATTTTGAGTTCCAAAAAAAAAAATGGTTCGAATTTCTATATGAATTAGTACGTTATGTTTTTATACTAATAAAAATTGAAGTTAAAACCAATGACCATTCAATATAAGAAGTATTAATTATTCATAGTTTTATTCTAAAACAGGTGAACGATGTCCTATAATTCTTCGGTATATATTAAAAATATGATATTAACAGTTGTAGTTTTATAACTAAACTATAAAACTATAATATAAAATGTTGGTTAATTTTGAGTTTTAGAAAAATTCGAAATTATAATCATAAACTATAATAATCATTCAAATTAAGAAAGATAATTCTCTGTACATATGGCGTTATTAATAATTTTGGTCAAATGTATGTACATATATAAATACAAACAGTACAGTTTCATTGTTTTTCTAATAATTGAGAAATAAAAAAAAGCTAAAGCAGGAGTGTAATTTTTACAAATTTATTTTATAGAAGATTAAAAGGTCACGCAAAAAAAAACAAATACATAATATGAAAAAGAAAAAAACAGATAAAATCTCATAAGTGAAGTCAAAAAATGCAAGCGTCATTTATTTTGACTGTTTAATTTAAAAATTGTTTTTTTTTTCTTTTTTTTTTAATAAAAATTTTGGTTTAGGAGTTTCCCCGTTTAGCTTTTTTGATAAAATGTTTTACATAAGAGGTACTAATTTTTGATAATAGATACATGTATTTTGAATTCTGATTACATACTTATTTGAATAATAAAATTGAATATCAAAAATAAAGCTTGCAAAATAGATTTTTAAAAATATAAAGATTAAGAAGTACATACATAAAAACATAATAATGTAATAGGAATTTTTTCTTTGATTTTACAGATTGATAATGAGTAATTACATACTCGTACATATTGTTATATTATGGTTTTATTACCTAGGTAAATTTCTTATTATGGTTTTCATTGGTAAATCATTAATATCAATGATAATCAATGATATCTTACATTTTTCTAATACATAATCATGGTTTCAAATGGATATTGAATAAGACTAAAAAATGTGTAAGAAGTGTAAGCTTTTCTGTTCTTTAAATATGTATGGACATATTTTTGATTAATACTGTACTGAAAGGTGAATATAATATGTTACTTTGTATGTAGATATAGACATATAGTACCTACATATGTACCTACATATTTTAATGATATTTTTTCAAAAATACATTGTACACCTACAACATAATATAATATAATGTAAACCACATGTTTAATAATGCATTATTGACTGATAATATACTTATGTATGTAAGACATAAAAAACGCACAAAAAAGGAAATCCAAAAAAGCCAGAGAAAAAAATAATTTAAGCATCGTTATTTTAAAAAGAGTTTTGTTTTTTTTTTTTTTAAGAAAATTTTTGTGTTATAATATTTCTATTTAGGTTTTGAATACATTTTGGAAATAATTTTAGTTAACTTTCAGTTCCAAAAAAAAAATAATGGTTCGAATATCAACATGAATTAGTACGTTATGTACTAATATTATACTAATAAAAATTGGTGTTAAAACCAATAACCATTCAATATAAGAAGTATTAATTATTCATAGTTTTATTCTAAAACAGGTGAACGATGTCCTATAATTGTTGGGTTATATATTTAATATAACTTTAACAGATATTTGTAGTTTTAATTCTATAATATTTTGAAAAATTTTTTGGTTAATTTTGAGTTTTAGCAAAAAAAAAAAATTGGCTTAAATATTTAAAAATGATTCATCAAAATCAAATAACATCTAATGTACAAAAATTAGAAATTTAAAGCCAATTCAAATTAAGAAAGATAGTTGCCTATACATAATATGACGTTATTAATAATTTTGGTTAAATGTACATACACTACATATTATAAATACAAACAGTACAGTTTTATTATTTTTCTAACTGAGAAATAAAAAAAAGCAAAAGCAAGAATCTAATTCTTACGAATTTATTTTATAGAAGAAGGTCAAGAAAGAAAAAAAACAAAATAATAAAAAAACAAAAAAGAAAAAAGCAGATGAAATCTTATAAGTGAAGCCAAAAAAAATACAGGCCTTATTCATTTTGGCTGTTTAATTTAAAAATTGTTTTGTTTTTCTTTTTTTATACCCTACACCTAAAGTATAGGGTATATTAACTTTGGTATGGTGTTTGTAACCACCAAAAGGAAGCAAGTTAGGTATAGACATGTATATATATTCTGAATCAGGATCACCGCCGGAGTCGATTTAGCGATGTCCGTCCGTCCGTCCGTCCGTACGCACGATAACTCAAAAAATAATGATGCTATCTTGATGAAATTTATATAGTAGGTTACTAATTACGAAAGAAAGGCTAAGTTCGAATCTGGACAAAATCCGTCCATGGGTTCGGATTCTGGAAGCTTCCGAATGATTCCGGGCTTTTGGAGATAATCTCCGCAAACGAGATTATCTCCAAAAGCAACAAAGATAGAACCTTCAAATTTTGTACAATGATGTTTCTTCCCGTTCGATTTATGTCTCTGAAATTTAAGAGGATTTGGTCCATGGGTTTGGGTTTTGGAAGCTTCCGAACGAGCACCAGAGCAAATGAGATTATTTCCAAAACCAACAAAGATAGAACCTTTAAATTTTGTACAATGATGTTCCTTCATGTTCGATTTATGTCTCTGAAATTTAAGAGGATTTGGTCCATGGGTTTGGATTTTGGAAGCTTCCGAACGAGCCCCAGAGCAAATGAGATTATCTCCAAAACCAAAAAAGATATAACCTTTACTTTTGGCAGAATGGTGTTCTTTCATGTATGATTTAGGCCTCTGAAATTTAAGAGGATTTGGTCCATGGGTTTGGATTTGGAAGCTTCCGAACGAGCACCAGAGCAAATGAGATTATCTCCAAAACCAACAAAGATATAACCTTTAAATTTGGCAGGGTGGTGTTCTTTCATGTTTTATTTAAGTCTCTGAAAAGTGAGAAGATTTGGTCCATGGGTTCGGGTTTTGGAAACTTCCGAACGAGCCCCAGAGCAAACGAGATTATCTTCAAAACCAATAAAGATAGAACCTTTAAATTTTTTATAATGATGTTTCTTCCAGTTTGATTTATGTCTCTAAAATTTAAGAAGATGTGGTCCATGGGTTTGGATTTTGGAAGCTTCCGAACGAGCCCCAGAGCAAATGAGATTATCTCCAAAAACAACAAATATATAACCTTTAAATTTGGCCGAATGGTGTTTTTTCATGTTTGATTTAAGTCTCTGAAATTTGAGAGGATTTGGCCATGGGTTTAAATTTGAAAGAATTTGAACCGTGGATTCGAATTTTGGAAGCTTCCGAACGAGCCGCAGAGCAAATGAGATTATATCCAATACGAACAAAGGTAGAACCTTTGAATTTGGTACAATGGTGTTCTTTCGTGTTTGATTTATGTCTCTGAAATTTAAGAGGATTTGGTCCATGGGTTTGGTTTTGGAAGCTTCCGAACGAGCCCCAGAGCAAATGAGATTATCTCCAAAACTAATAAAGATATAACCTTTACTTTTGGCATAATGGTGTTCTTTCATGTATGATTTAGGCCTCTGAAATTTGATAGGATTTGGTCCTTGGGTTCGGATTTTGAAAGCTTCCGAACGAGCCTCAGAGCAAATGATATTATCTCCAAATGCAACAAAGATATAACCTTTAAATTAGGCAGAATGGTGTTCCTTCATGTTTGATTTATGTTTCTGAAATTTGTGAGGATTTGGTCCATGGGTTCAAATCTTGGAAGCTTCCGGACGAGCCCCAGAGCAAACGAGTATATCTCCACAACCAACAAAGATAGAACTTTTATTTTTAGTACAAAGGTGTTCTGTTATGTTTCCTTTTCTGTAAAATTGAAAACTGACATTTGAAAGAATTTGAACCATGGGTTCGTATTTTGGAAACTTCCGGACGAGCACAAGAGCAACGAGCATATCTCCAAAACCAACAAAAGTAGAACCTTTAAATTTAATAGAATGGTGTTCTGGCAAGTTTTCTTTATATTCCTGAGATGGATTCGATGAATTGGAGTGGCAATTCGGGTAGCTGACACAAACCTCCCAAGGACTACCAATCTTCGAAAATAATTAAGATAGAAACTTAAAATTTTATACAAGGGTGTCAAGCATATCCCAAGCGGATGCCTCTTTTACGTTCTTGAAATTCGAGTTGAATAAGACAGAAAAGGGAAGAAGTTCAAGCAGCTGCCAAAAACACTTATGGATTTTTAATTTAATTCGAATTATTAGGTGTAGGGTATTAATAAGTCGGTTGCATCGACTTACTGTTACATTTACTTGTTTTAATAAAAATTTTGGTTTAGGAGTTTTTTCGTTTAGCTTTTTTGATAAAATGTTTTACATAATAGGTACTAATTTTTCATAATAGATACGTATACTTTGATTCTGATTATTTGAATAATAAAATCTAATATCAAAAATAAAGTTTGCAAAATAGATTCCTAAAAAATAAAGATTAAGAAAATAATGTAATTGGAATTTTTTATTTGATTTTTCAGATTCATAATGAGTAATTACATACATATTATTCTATTGTGATTTTAATACCTAGGCAAATTTTCTATTATTTTTTTCATTGATAAATTAATATTATCAATGATAATCAATGATAATCTGCGTAATACAGTGATTATTTTTTTACTTACACTTTAGTAATACATATTAATGCTTTGAAATGGATATTGAATAAGACTAAAAATATGTAGTTGTAACAACAGCTGTAAGCTTTTCTGTTCTTTAAATATGTGTGTAATAAGTACTGATTTTTAATTAAATAGGTATACTGTATTGAATGGAGAATAATATACGTTAGATTATAGATATAGTACCTATGCACTTATATTAATGATATTTTTTCTGAAATACATTATACACATACCACATAAGTATACCTCATGTTTAAATTGCATTATTGACTGATGGATATGATGATAATTTAATAATCTTATGAGAGGAGATTATATGCAGTTTTTTAATAACTGCCCAAAATGTTATGTTATTAAAGCTCAAAAGCATTATTCTTAAGATAGGTATCTACTTAATTATGTTATTTTGATCACTATTAGATTTTAGAAATTACATTGAAAGCTTTTTATGAAATAACAAAAAAATATACATAGATAAAAGTAAAGAATTTTGAAAATATCTTTAATAATAATAACATTTTAAAAAATTAACCACTCAATACTTACCAAAAATTAGGTATTGAAAAAATAATAGTTTAGACTTTAGACACTCGAAATGGACTAACAAAACTTAAGAAAAATTGGTCGCAGGACTTTTGTAAATTTTCAACTCAATTGGTCGAACCACTTAAGCGCGACAATAAAGAAATTAAAAAACTTCATTGAGTCCTGGTGCTGAAACGGGTTAGTGGGTTGTAACCAAATCAACTCAGTGAGCTTTTGTGGTAAAGAGCTACACTTTTGTAAATTTTCAACTAAATTAGTCAAGCCGTTTAGGCGCAACAACAAAGAAAATTAAAAATTTCATTGAACCCTGCTGCCGAAATGGGTTAATGAATCTTAACTAAATCAACTCAGTGAGCTTCTGTGGTAAAGAGCTACACTTCTGTAAATTTTCAATTAAATTAGTCAAGCCGTTTAGGCGCGACAACAAAGAAATTAAAAAATTTCATTGAACCCTGTTGCTGAAATGGGTTAATGGATCTTAACCAAATCAACCCAGTGAGCTTTTGTGGTAAAAAGCTACACTTCTGTAAATTTTCAACTAAATTAGTCAAGCCGTTTAGGCGCGACAACAAAGAAAATAAAAAATTTCATTGAGCTCTGGTGCCGAAACGGATTAATGAATCATAACCAAATCAACTTAGCGAGATTCCATCGTAAAGAGTCACACTTCTGTAAATTTTCAACTAAATTAGTCAAGCCGTTTAGGCGCGACAACAAAGAAATTAAAAACTTCATTGAGACCTGGTGCCGAAACGGGTTAATGGATCATAACCAAATTAACTTAGTCGACTTTTAGGCTACAGAACAACAGTTTTGCAAGTTTTCAAATCAATTGATTGAACCGTTTAAGCAGGACAACAAAAACATTTAATGAACTTCGTTCGGCTCTCGTGCCCAAACGGGTTACCGTATCTTCATAAAAATTTGTCACAGGCTTTTTTTCAGACCATAAAACCACCATAGAAAATTGGACATAAATCGGAAACAAAAACCGGGTAACATATTGAATCCAAATTTTTTCGGTACCCGTCCAATGTTAAGAAGAATATTTGTCGAAATTTTCAACTCAATCAATCAAACCGTTTAGGCAGGACAACGAAAAAACGAAACGGCTTTAAATGGCTCTCGGACCGCAATGGGTTAATAAACCGAAACACGATATAGCCTATAACACTTTCCGGGGTCGTAGGAACGTTTCTGCAAAATTTGGTTGTAATCGGACTGGTGGTTTTTACGTGAAAAGGGCACAAACAAACAAACAAACAGAATTTTTTCCTTATTTATTAGATATTCTGGAAAGCCGTATAACCCTGCTTTTTAATTTAACTATAAAATCCCTCCTAATTCAAAATCTCCCAGACACATATATATAAAAAAGCGTATAACCCCGTTTTTGAAACCAACTCTAAAATCCCTCGGAATTATTTTTTTCCCATGTATATTTCAAAACAAAACCATTTCATACGGTGAGGACTGCCGCTCCCAAACTCTCGCTAAACCAATTATTGAAACCCTGGTTTTGAATCCTACCTTAAAATCCTTCGGAATTATTTTTTGCCATGTATATTTCAAAACAAAAGCTTTTCATATAGTGGGAACTACGACTACCGCACCCAAATCCCCACTAAGCCAAATATTGTAACGCTGATTTTGAATCCAACTCTAAAATCCTCCTATTATAAAATATTTAAAAAAAGAAAAAAAACATACATAATGTACATAAATAAAGTATTACAAAAATATATTGAAGTTAATATTAAAAATTTTAGTTTTATTTAATTTATAAAAAGAGAGACCGTAAAAGTTAATAAAATGATAAATATTGTGATTTAATAAATTTGATTGATCAATTAACAAAATTTCTTTTTTTAAATAGTTTATAGTTTAAAAATTTTACACTGTTAGTTGTTTGTTGAACTTGGAAATTAGTGTGTTGATAATTAAATTATTTTGATTTGTTTGCGATTTTAAATTGCTTGCGGATCTGGTACTATAGTGGTGAATCTCATGCCCATGTTGGAGCTGGACATCGGAAAATACTTGTCTATTTGCTAGCTTATAAATGTGCCTCATCTGTTGTAGTTCTTTTTGTTTTCTGATCACAAGTATTTTGTAGTATTTGTAAAAAGAATTTGTAAATATTCTCCAATGCAGCCCATAAGATTTTTTGTCGCTTTGTTTTGGTAACTACGTTTTCCTATGTTGTGTTGCCCAATATCTCTATCCCATAGCTTATATGGCTGGGAAGAGACTGTAATATATCATACGTTTGGTTTTAGAAGAAGAATAACACTAATTTTAGGAAATGTACCAGTTATTTTTCTACATTTTTTTTCAATTCCAATACATGCTCTCTCCAACTTGAATTACAATCGATTAGAGCTCCAAGGTATTTGTCAGAATTTTCTCAGTTTCTGAATTGTTGTATATTATTTTAATTTTTGTGTTTTGGTCACTTTTGATCAGCATATATTTCGTTTTGGATGTGTTTTAGTCTATGGTGATTCATTCATTTTAGAATTTCATCGTTATCACTATTAATATGTCTAAAATGTCAAATAGTAAAGTGGTAAATTGTTTTGAATGCAAAAAAAATCTTAATATAAAAAAAGTGAATGCCATACAATGTGAGTATGTAGAAAATGGTTCCATAGCGAATGCGCAGGGCTGGATATTGAAGAATACAAGGATCTCTGTTCGGATGACACCAAACCTTGGAGTTGCAACATTGGTATAAGCAATTGAAGAAAGCGGTGCTCCTCTGGCGTAAATACTGCTGCAACCAATAACACCACGGCGGATAACAAAAAAGATAACAATGATGTTATTTTAGAAAAATTAAATTAAATATTAAATAGAATGAAATCGCAAGAAAATGATCTACTTGAAGTAAAAAATGAGGTTAAGGAATTAAAAGGAAGTATGGATACTCTACCAGAAGAAAATATAGTTATGTTAAAATATGCTATGTTAAAAGAAAGAGTTAATTACAATCAAATTGAAATTGAAAAACTTAAGCAAAGTAAAAACCGCAACATATTGAAAATGTCTGGAATTGATGAACTGCAAGACAAAACACCAGAAGATGTTGTTAAGGAAGTAGTAGAAAGCTTGGGCATTGAATTCAAAGCAGATGACATTAAAAAATGTTACGGAAAACAGAAAACATCGAGGAACTCAGGTGAGCCACCAAAAATAGTTGTAGAACTAAACAGTGATGAGCTAAAAAATCAAATAATGATAAAAAAAAAAGGTAAAACTAAATATGTCAATCTTTAAAATAAATTAAGGTGAAAAATCATATAATAATACAATATTCATAAATGAAACGCTTACGCAGTATTTTAATTTACTCTATAAAAAAGCAAGAGATTTGAAGAGAAGCAATATTATTAAATTTGCATGGGTATCAGATGGCAAGTTACTAATTAGAAAAACAGAAAAAAGTAAAACAATCAGGCTTTTATCAGAAAGCTGTCTAAATGTCGAATAATGAAAATTTTATTTTGCCACTTAAAACCCATGTAAAAATAGTTGTGATTATGTAGCTCAAATCAAATTTCACAGTGCAAACTCTCTAAAAATACTATATATTAATGCTAGAAGTCTTAGAAATAAAATGGATGAGGTGTCACTAATATTGGATGATCTTATTAATATCCAAAATTATGAAAATGTCTTCTCATGTAGAAAAACTCGGAAAGGAGGTGGAGCAGGTATATTTATTCCCAATTCACTAAATTACAAAATACATGAAACTTTCTGTGATGAATACAATAGTATAATTAATATAATGGTTGTTTTTAATAGTCAAAATATAAATGTATCTGCAATATATAAACCACCTGAAAAAGATAAGGAAATAATTAACAAATTTAATGATATATTAGAAATGAATCTTAATAAACAGTGCAAAAAACATACATACATATTAGGTGATATGAATTATAATATAATAGATGATTCCGATTCAGATGTTGGAATGTATAAAACAATCATTGAAAGCAATGGATTTTTCTTTTGTGATCACTCTCCTACCAGGCCAATATCAGGTACCTGCATAGATCATATTGTTACAAATAATCCACAAGTTAACATGTGCATAACTCACCTGAACACAGATATTTCGGATCATCAAATTTTAATAACCGAATTAAAAAATTATACTACTTTGCCACAATCAATAAAAAATAATTCAAAAATGAATTGTGTTGATATAAATAAAATAAAAAACCAGCTGATAAATGACCCAATTATTATCACAAGTAATGATGTCAATACCAAATGTTCCCAATTAATTTCGAAATTATAAAATAAAATAAGTGATGCCACATACCAAAAAATATCGTCAACTGCGAATAAAAACGTACCTATATGGTTTGATCATGAGTGTGTAAATATTAATAAAATCAAGCAATACTGGCATAGAAAACATGTAAAAAATTATAATGATGAATATATTTATAAAAAATATAAATTTTGGCTAAACAAATACACGGCAATTAAAAGAAAAAAAAGAATGATTTTTGACAACAACATCTTCAAAACTGCTGAAAGTAATCCGAAAAAAACATGGAATTACATATAACATATAATTAAAAATAAGACCAGTAATCGAAACGATTTCTTTGCGGAACAACAACTTTCCAACAAAGATAAATTGACAAAACTTAACAATTTTAATAAATACTTTACACATATTGGCAGTGATTTGGCACAAAATTTTAACACCTTATATCTACTAATAAATAGAACATCAAGTAGATTTAGATTCAAAATGATTACGAATTATGAAACAAAGAAACTAATAAACGAGTTACCAAATACAGAAGCAACAGGTTATGATGGAATACAAACAAAGGTTATAAAAGAATGCAAAGATGAACTAGCAGCAAACATAAGTGAATTAATCAATGAATCCTTGAATCAAAATGTTATGCCTGAAGAACTAAAAATAAATAAAGTTATACCAATTTATAAAGGGAATGGAGACAAAAACAATGTATACAATTACAGACCCATTTCAATAGCATCGATATTTAGTAAAATCATTGAAACATATGTGAATACTCAACTAACTAAATATTTAAAAGACAATAATTTGTCAGATGATCGACAATATGGCTTTAAAAAGGGCTCTAATACAAATACGGCGTTATTCGATATGATCACATACATCCGAGAAGGTATAAATAATAGAAAAAAGGTATCCGTTGTATTTTTCGATTTTACAAAAGCCTTTGATACGGTTGATAGGACTATATTATTACGTATACTATTCGAATGTGGAATTCTGGGAAAACAATATATGTGGTTCGAAAGCTATTTAAATGGAAGGAAGTCATATGTCGAGTGTAAACAACTTAAAAGCCAAATTTCAGATATAACTTATGGAGTTATTCAAGGCAGCTCTTTGGGACAAACACTGTACTCGTGCTATATAAGCAGCTTTTCAAAATTAAAACTAGATGGTAAAGCTTTTCTTTATGCTGATGATTTAGCTATAGTATTCATGGAAAATAGGTACGAAGACTTAGAAAAAATAATGAATAAAGATATACAATTAGTAAATAAGTGGATGTCCAAATTAAAGTTAACAGCAAATATAAGCAAAACTAAATATATGATAATAAAAAATACAACAAATACATCACTAAATATAATGTTTAAAAATATGAATATTAAAGAAACCAACGTGTATAAGTACCTTGGAGTGACCATGGACTCTGAATTAAAATGGAATCAACAATGTAACGAGATAGCAGCAAAGGCTAGAAGAATTGCTGGTATGCTAAAACTTATACAGAATAGAGTTCCTCTAGCAACTAAAAGATCTATATATTATTGTCTTTTTCATACGACTATCACCTATGGAATCGTAATTTGGGGAAATACATTCTCAAAAAATTTGAATACAACGTATTCAAAATAATGCCATCAAAAACCTCTATGGATTTGCAAGACGAAAGTCAACAGCTGAAATACATCTACTGTTAAAAATATTACCAATTGAACTACATAAAAAAATGTCACAAGCCATACAAATATTTAATATGCAAAATAAATTAATAAATACAAATACCTTGTTAATACACAACATGGAAATACACAACATGGAAATACACAGCCATAATACCCGTACAGCAAGCCAAATAAGTAACACGAATCGCAAAAATAAATTCAATGGCTTAGACGGAATCTATTATATGCTTTTATATTAACTCTTCGCTGTCGGTTTATTTATTTATTTATTTATTTGTCATTCTGTCACGCTTTTTATTATTTTCGTAATCTGTTAGCAACATTTGAAAGTGTAGTATGGTGCAGAGGATAGTGTACAGGTTTCAAAAGTGGGGATCATGTTGTTCGAATCCAGTTCACATGCAACATTTTTTTTTTTTAACTATCTATTCGTCAACATTTTTTGAATAAAATTTTATGTATAATAGATTCAAAACTTTATTTTTCTTCTTATTCATAATTCATGCATACAATACACATGTATTTGATCTTTCCTGCTATAATAATTTAGTTCAATCAATCTTGATGTGCACATGGGTTTTGTATTAGGGTTTAGCAAAACACAATATACATATATAGGTACATATAATATTTTTATGTTGCTAAATTATTTTGATTTAAAACATTTGTTTAGGATTTAAATAAGAATATTTGTTGTCAACATTTTTTATTGCATATTGAATATGCATGGCGTTAAAAATTAAGGTTTTATGTGTTTTATTTAGCAACATTATTATGTATATTGTGTATATATAGGTATACATATAAAACTTTATTCAAAATAATTCTAATTGCCAAATTCAAACTACATACATATATAATATTATTTTTGTACATAGTAAAGAATGTAAAAGTAAAGATCATTACAAAATTATGCTTTTGCGCATTACTAATTATGATTTACAAACAAAATTTTGTCAACACAAAAAATTAAAATTTCCTAAATATGTATGTAAGTATGTACGTACGTACATAATATTATAATTGTTTAGAATAAATCAAAATATTTGTTGTCAACATATTTAAGAATGATAATCGTATTATATGCTTTTATATTAACTCGTCGGTGTCGGTGTCGGTTTATTTATTTATTTATTTATTTATTTGTCATTCTGTCACGCTTTTTATTATCTTCGTAATCTGTTAGCAACATTTGTAAGTGTAGTATGGTGCAGAGGATAGTGTACAGGTTTCAAAAGTGGAGATCATGTTGTTGGAATCCAGTTCACATGCAACATTTTTTTTTTTAACTATCTATTCGTCAACATTTTTTGAATAAAATATGTATACATTTTTGTATATATTAATTTAAAACTTACATTTTTATCTCTTATTCATGCATACAAACATACACATTATATTTTTGATCTTTCCTCCTATAATAGTATAATGTCGATGTTCATTGCACATGGTATTTTGTATTAGCATATTTAGCAAAACACTATACCTACAATATTTTTATGTATATTGCTAAATTATTTTGTTTACAACATTTGTTTAGGATTTAAATCAAAATATTTACTGTCAACATTTTTTAATGCATATTGAATATTGTTAAAAATTAAGATTTTATGTTAGTAATATGTTCAGAAAATATTTAAGAGTTGTATAGTGCAGAGGAGAGTGTACAGGTTTTGAAAGTGAGAGTACTTTGGTTCGAATCCAATTCGTGTACGTACATTTTTTTTTTTTTTTGTTAAGTGTATTCATCATAAATTTTTTAATAAAATTTTATGTATAATATACATATATTATTTGATCTTTCCTCCTATAATAATTTAGTTCAATCAATCTTGATGTGTACATTTGTTTTGTATTAGGATTTAGCAAAACACAAAATATATAGGTACAATATTTTTATGTTGCTAAATTATTTTGTTTTAAAACATTTGTTTAGGATTTAAATCAGAATATTTGTTGTCAACATTCTTTAGTGCATATTGAATATGCATGGCGTTAAAAATTAATGTTTTATGTGTTTTATTTAGGAGCATTTATTATGTATATTGTGTATATAGATATACATATAAAATTTTATTCAAAATAATTCCAATAGCCAAATTCAAAATACATGCATACATAATATTTTTTTTGTATGTATATACAGTAAAGAATATAAAAAGTCAAGAACATTACAAAATTATGCTTTTGCGCATTACGAATTATGATTTACAAACAAAATTTTGTCAACGCAAAAAATTAAAACTACGTATGTAAGTATATTCGTACGTACATAATATTACGTTAAACTAATTTCCTAAATTATTTTGTTCTGCTCCATTTGTTTATAATTTAAATCAAGATATTTGTCAACATTTTTTACTGCATGATCTTATTAAGCGATTAGGTAGGTAGCTGTTCAAGGTTAGATGTTTGTTTGGATATACGATATACTACTAATAGTATTTATACTATAGAAATATACAGTAAAGTACATTTATGTATATCATTTTCATTCGAGTTATGTTGTTGGATTGTAATATTTATATAATCACAGTATTTTAGTACATATTTTACCCTTCGAGGTACTTTTATTATTTATGAGTTTCTAGAATAAAAAATTTTTACTCTTGCTGTAATGGAATCGATTTAACGTCTCTTAATTTACTTAAACATTTGGTATAAAATTATAAAACGTATTTTATATCAGAAACAATAATTAATGTATGTATGAATAAAAAATATCACATATTTTTCAAATTATGTGTTTCATTTAAAACTAAAAAGTATAAAATAAAATAATATGTAAAAAAAATATTTTTTTAAATATGCTTTTATCGAAACCAAATTCGCCCCCTAAAAAGTAGAAATTAAAATTGATTGCAAAACTTTAGCTTTTTTGACTGTTATAATATAAAAGTGAATTGCTAGTGCAAGCATTTTGGACTGTTATAATATAAAAGTAAATTGCTGGAATAAAAAAGAAACACGAACCTCAAATTTCCTAGATTTTTATTTAACCTTATTCCAGCAATTTACTTTTATATTATAACAGTCCAAAATGCTTGCACTAGCAATTCACTTTTATATTATAACAGTCAAAAAAGCTAAAGTTTTGCAATCAATTTTATTTTCTACTTTTTAGGGGGCGAATTTGGTTTCGATAAAAGCATATTTTAAAAATATTTTTTTTACATATTATTTTTTATACGTCAATTAAAACATTTAACAACTTGCCAAATGAATTAAAAACATGTGATATGCCATTCATAAAGTCAAAAATGAAAACATTCTACTTAGAATTAATAAAATAAAAAACATAATTTCTGCAAAAAAAAAAAAAAATAAAAAAAAAAAATAATAATAAAAAAAATAAACAAATGAAGCACCTGCTAATTTTTAATTTTTAATAATGAATTCTTCTATTTAAATATATTAACTATAATGTAGTTTAAATTTTGCTATGATTTTTCTGAAGTTTTAATATGTTTTCATTCTCTTGCATTTGTTATTAAGTATTTGTTTTTGCTAATAATATTACTATTAATATACTACTATTATAATGACTAGTTTATAAGAATGTAATGTACATACTCTGTACGAGCTCTAAAGCTCTTTTAAAGATATAATTAAATAAAATAAATAAAATAAAAAAAATAGCAGCTTGAACCTTCTCGTAGTTTCCTTCACTGTTTATTAGAAGTATGTCATCAGCATACATAAACAGCTTACCTTTCAGTTTTAATTTACTTATATTATTTATATAACATAAAAAAAAAGGTCGGGCATAATGAGCTACGTTGCATTACTCCATAGCAAAGATTATACAATTATTCCATACAAAGATTATATAATAATTTAATAATTTATTTAACAATAATTCGTCGTTTCAATTGAAGTAAACTATATTGACTATATAAGTATGAAGAATGACTAAAATTTTTACTTTATAAATTTAAATGTATAAAATTATTAATTGTTAATTATTGATGTCAAAATGTTCATCTAATAGCAAAGAATGGTTCATAATAGAAGACGAAGAAGTAAACGACATAGAAATAATAGATGAGGAAGAAGATAAAAAAAACTACTATTAGCAATAGATATGAAACACAATTAGTTGAATTGGAAGAATTATCATCTTTTGATCCAACTAACTGCAACATGGAAAAAATGGCGTCATACTTTCAATTATTGGGCTCTGTTGTTGTAGAAATAAGAAAACCAGTTGCTTTAATAATTGACGACCTATGCAAACAAAATCTAGCTATTAAGAAAGAATATAAATTATTAAAAAAACGAATAGCAGTCACAGAGGAAAGTAATATAGATGTGGCGATTCCAGCACAGTTTTGACAGCTGTCAGTTATTTTGATAGCTATGAAAAAGATAATTTGGAAAGAAAAAAAAATGATTTGGAGAATGTTTGGGTGGTATAATGAAATAGAAATTTGTAGTGGTATGATGGAATTGAATTTCGGTTGTCAAATTCGGACGCGGCGCAGCTTCGGCATTAGGTTTGTTAGGAATTTTGTCTGATAATTTAAATAATTAAAACTTAACCTCAGAAAACTGTTTGTAAGTATTTGCCGAAGTTATTGATAGCAGGTGCTCGAGCAGGCACCCGTACTAAATTGCTAAAAACAAGTACAAAGTTGTAGGAGACTGAAAAATTTTAAATTTTATTTATTTTGAATTTGCATAATAATCAGTTGGAATCGAAGCTTTTGGTATACTTAAATAATATTATGAAAATTTTGTTGACATTATAATATCCTATAGTTAAAGGGAGAGTTTTAAGTATTTGCAATAAGAGAATTATTTTAATTTTTAGTGCGGTTTTGAATAATGAAAGAAAGAAAATATGTATTTAGACTTTGAAGTAAAATTAAATTTTTTATAAGGGCGTGTGTTATTAAATTTTTGAATCAAAAGTTTATAATTTTGTATAAAGAAAGAAAAAGAAAAAAAAGTGATAAGAAATAATGTTTGCGGTTTTTTTTTTTTTGTTTGAAATTTAGAAAAACAATTTTTTATCTGTATTAATAATATATAGTATTTAAAAAATACCCAAAAATTTTTAAAGTTGTAAAATAAAAATTTGAAATGAGTTCAGGAGATTCCTATTGTTAATTTAAAAAGAAAAAAACAAAATATATTAGTATTACAAAGTTTTTTTATTTATTTTTTAAGGTTTTTCGATATTTATAATTATTTTCTTTAAATTTTTTTACGATTTTAGCTAATCGTAATAAAGATATTTTAAAAAATTTTGTTGAATTGTGTGTAACCAAATCTGTCCATTTATCATCTTGATATTCTTTGAGTGAATTAAATTGAATTAGTGTTGAATCAGCATAATTCCTCAGAAACTTAATATGGTTCTTAATTTCCTTTTTGTATTTCTTTCTAAACTTTATTTTATTTTCTAATTAAAATTTATTAAACATATGAATTGTTCTTGCGAACTTCATTGTTTGGTTAAAACTAATTAAACAGCTAATTTATCTAAATAAAATATGAAAATAGCAAGTGTTAACTAAATCTTCTGTGGATAGGAGTGCTAGGGTGCAGATAAAATCTAGTAGGCAAGTTTATTAGTATAATGTTCGATTCCAATTCTATGCTCTTACCCAGAGAAGATTTTTTAATTTTTCTAAAGAATTTAGTTAACCAAAAACATTCATGGATTCATCATCGTCATACAACACAAACCAAGGACGTATTGGTTCAACTGTATTTGTACGACAAGAATTTAAGACATCATTTGGACCTTATCCCCAAGTTGCAATATGTTTCAATTGCGGTGAAAGAAATGTAACGAGAGTTGAATATGAAAATGCTAACAAAACTCATTTTGCAGCTCTATTAATGTGTTTGATAGGATTATGGTGTTGTTGTTGTTGTATTCCATATTGTACTGATAACATGTAAAATGTAAATCCTTATTGTTTGAAATGTAACAATTTTTTGGGTGTTTATAATAAATAAATCATTTAAAGAAAACAATTTTATATCTATGCAATTGTATAAAAAGCTAATTTTAATATTGAAAAGCATCATAACACGATAAGCTTAGTAAATAACACGATCATAATGTTTTGGGCTGATAATATTTTACATGGATATAAATATTGTATTTGTGGACGGAAATGGGCTTCAATTACAATAATTAATTGGAGAATATTTCACGACTTTTTGGAGGTATATATAACTCCAGAAGGTGACGAAAAAATTTGTTTATTTAAAAATAGAAATGGTGAATCATTTACTAACCAATTCGATTTATCTCCTTTGGATTGGCAACATCTAAAAATAGAAATATATGGTGGTGATATATCTATTATTAGTAAAATAAGAGGTTTAACAAATAAAAAAAAAGCAAGCACCTAATCATTTTAATGCTGATTGCCCATTTTCTGAAGAAGATGATTGGGAGATGATTGAAAAGAATTTTTCAAATGTTCTGCCAGCTGGTAAGAATAAAGGAATTACTGAAAATATTGATGTATTATCACTGGCAAGAAATAAATAAGAAGAAAATCAGAATGAATTGAAAAAGTCGATGATAAGGAAACGAATCGATGAAGGAATTATATTTATATATTTAATAGAAAATAAATACATATAATGAAAAAAATAAAAAATCAAAAATTGGTGACATGTTAACTAATTTTAGAAAATTACTTGAAAATTTAAAAGAGGAATATTTAGATTATATGGAAGCTTATTCAGATGGAAGAGATAAATTTTTATCACTCTTTATATATGTATGTTCTATTATAAGTCAAGTAAAGTTTGTACATAATAAAGGACTTTCTAGAAAATAAAAAGTATAACTTATATATTTATAAATGAAGATATATCAAAGTGAATGAAGATATATCAAAGTTTTTTTGTGACAATGAAATCATTTTTAATTTTAATATTTTGCTTGTTTACTATTCAAGCAAATTCAGCTCCAACTTCTAATATTAGATTGGATGAATCAGCTTTTGGGAGCACATATTTTAATATATTACTTCCAAATAATGAAACTGTTAAAGTAAATTTATCAGTTCAGTTTTTAAAACATGTAATTTCCTCAGAAATAAATACTATTGAAATTACAACAACAACTACAATACAACCATTAACTACTTTGCAAGCAATTGATCAATTTTTATCAGATAAAGCTGATTCAGTACCACAATATGCATCTATAAATGATGCTATTAAAGCTATTAGAAATGAATTAGTTTTAAAAGAACAGAACATTGGTGGAATAATAAATAGTGAGCATATATTTGATAGGCATTTTGTATTGAATTTTGGTGAGAATCAAAAACTCACTGTGAGATGTGAATATGAAAGCATTTTTATTAAAAAGTTTCTCAAAATTCAATGTCATGAATATCGAGAAATATTAGTTGAAAGAATTACAGGTGATGGAGAAGCAGAAAAAATTATGATGGTAGATACAGAATATAAATCTGATTTCACTGTAATTGATTTACGAACAATCAAACAGGATCCGACATATCAAATGGAAATTCATTAAAAACAAAAAAAAATGTAATTAAAATAATATGAAATAAAAAAAATTTTTTCTCTATATTAAATCAGTTTTATTTATCCATGAATTGTGATCAGATGAGAATCCAAACCATTTTACAAAAATCTTATTATCTTTACTTTTAATAACTTTTTCAACTAGGTAAATATTATTATGTTTAGATTTTAACAATTCATATTCATAGAAGCTTCCTTGTATAGATTGACCTTGATAATCTTCCAGTAAATATGTGACAGGGTTAGTGATTTGAACTTTTCTTATCTTGAATATTTCAGTTGTCCAATTTGGTGTGCAGCCTTTTTCAAAAATATGTTTATACTTGCTTATTCTAACTAAGTCACCAATTTTAAATTTGTATGGTGGTGAAATTTTAATATGATTGTATATAGTTTTAAGTAAACTTTCAGCACTATTTTTATTGACATCAGATGGTTGTTTTTGAATTGTTCGATGTTTAGTGTTGTTATATTGTTTTGTTAATTCTTCAATTAGGTTAATCTATTTATAATTTCCATTAAAACTAAATTCTTTCCACATCTTTTCTTTTAAAGTTCTATTAAAACGTTCAATAATAGAGGCCTTTAATATGCTAAATGTTGAATAAGGATTTATATGATATTTATCCATTAATGTATTGAATATTTTATTAAAAAATTCTTTCCCATCATCTGTTTGTAAATTTTGCGGATGTCTTTTAGAAGTTAGAAAAATATTTTGCATTGTTTTTGTAACGTTCTCTGAAGTTTTTGCTTTTATAGGAATTGCCCAAGCATACTTAGAAAAGCAGTCAATCACAGTTAATAAAAATTTAAATCCTTTGTTCTCTTTAGCATATGAACATTTCTACTAAAGCAGCTTGCCAAAGATCATCAAATGCTTTAATTATAACCCTACGTCGTTTAAAATTTCTTCGTGCAGGCTTATGCAGCTCTTCAACCACCTCTCTTTTACTCATTTTTAAATAAAGTGTACCTATATAATATATATTTATATATATATATAATAAAAAGCAAACAATAAAATGTAATTAAAATTTATATTCTTTATTTATATAACATTATATTATAATTATTTATTTTTTATTCTTTTATATAAATCCATCAGTTTGGAACATTTTAACATATGATGTTCTAATGACAAGGACAAGTATCTGGAACAGTTGTCATGTTGCCTGATGTATAGGGACATATATCCCAATGATATCCATACTCTTTGGTTTTAATTTGTATAGAATTTTTAAATAATTTTAAAAAATGAAAGTGAACTCTTAATTGTTCATAATGTTCCTCCAATAAAATATCTTCATATTTATCTAAAAAATTATTTAAAGTATATCCGATTTGATGTATATCCATTTCGAAAAGTAAATGAAAACTGACGCCAATTATTTTTTTATAAGTTCTAAACCACTTAATAAATCCAATGCTGACTGAGCTTGGCCTTCAGCTTTTTGCAGTCTCTCATTAATAAATTTAATTGGTTTTTTAATTTGAAATTCAATGACATCAGTCATCTTTGAAAATTTTTCATTTAACAATTCCGAGAATTTGATATGGATTTCCTCTAAACTAATTTGCATCATTTCTTCTAATATTTTTAATTTTTCTTCTGCTAATTTAAGTTCTATAGATACTGTTGTCTCTAAATGATCAAACGTTTCTCTCATTTCGTTGTGTAATAGATCTTTCTGAAAGAAAATATGGTTATTTACAAAATTTTGTGTTGCTGCATCACGTCCGTCAATTGGTTCTTGAACATTTGATAAAATTTTGTTATCTAAATCATAATTTCCTTCAGAATTTAATTTGAAACCTATACCTGGAGGACCTTGAGTATGTAGTTTTCTAGAAAAAGAAGCTATACTACGTCCAAATTTATCAAGCGACATTGTGGTTTTATCTGATTGTTAATTTAAATAGTTATTGTATTATATTTGCTTCTCTCAACTCTTCAATTATAGATACAATTTCATTGTGATGATTGTTGTTACCAGCTGTTGCTGATGCAATTAAAAGTCTTAATCTGTGAACTAATTCATTAGGATAATCCCAATAAACATACTGATTTGACTGATTTGTATATTTTAAATGGGTTTCTGGTGAAGAAGATTTATTAAAATAATTAGTAAATTTTTTTTTTTTCGAACAACCTGAACCAGTTTTTTTATGTCTAGTGTTATAATCATGATCATATAATTTTCTTAATATATTTTTGTATTTAAAACCTTTGTTTCCTTTTATTTGCTCTAAATGATCATAATTTCTTCTATGTGCATTCGTTTTGTTAAGTATTTGATGATATGTTTTTAAATCACTTTCAGTATAGTTTATGGGTTTTTTTTTAAATATCAATTCATATAGACCATCAGTTCCTTTAAAAACTTCATTATCAATCGAAATATTTTTAGTAACTTCATCTATTTGAAAATTAGCATTCACAAGTTTTCGAACATTTAATGACTCATCAAAATATGGTCCATATGTCTTATCAAGTTCTGACTTGTTAAGAAAAGGAAATTGTGAAATTGATGATTCATCAATAATATTATCAGTTATAGATAACGTCTCAAATTTTATAGTATTTGGTGTTGAAGTTATAAATTTACTGTGAGTATTACTTTTGTTGCTAGGCGTTTTAACTTCCGGCTTAAATCATCTCAATAATTTTAAGGTGTTATCATCGCTAGCAGGCAATTTAATTTCCGGTTTGATAACATTATTTGAAAATTGTTGTTGTTGCAGAAATTTTTTTTGTATCACCCCCCGTTTAAGAGCTGTAAGGGGTCAAAAACTGAAAATTTCCTATTTTTAAACACCTGTAACTTGAACACCTGTTAACATTTTTTTGAAGTAATCCACAAAAATTAAAGCTTTAACATTATACTCTTATTTTTGTTAACAACTTTTTTTAATAATATAGGGTTACTTTATAATTGACGAAAGTGTTACTTGATTTTTTCAAATTTTCTAACAAATTTCTTCAACAAATTTTTTGCATTTGTTTTACTCGATAATTTGAAATTGTTGAGGATATAATGCGTAGTACAAAAAATGTAAATAAATAAACAACATAACGGTTACTTGAAGAATTTTTATTTATATGATGTTGATATATATACATACTTATATAATATCATGTTTATTTACATATCGTATATGTCACTAGTGAATGAATGATAAGAGTATATATGCATATTATATAGCGCCGTATTTACATACATATATGTATTTTATTGTACTTATAAGAAATTATTCTGTCAATGGAATATTTAAATATAATATAATATAATATTTAACATTATATTTATTATTTTGTACTAAGTAAATTTAATATACATTTACCGCTTAGTATTAAATGGTACTATAGAATATTTGAAAAAGTTTTGGATTGATAATCGTTATGTGGAAGGTTAGAATCTGCTTTTGAAGAATGTACATATAAACATATAGTTTGAATATATGTACAACCCATAGTTCTAGAAATTATATAATTCACCCAAATTATTTTAAAATACTAAAATATTAAAAAAATAATATTGTAAGCAGAGTGACAGGCTGTGAACATACTAACGGTACTTACGGGTATATAGAGTTGACAAAGGCAACTGTATTCTTCCTCGTTTTAGTATATTGTTAAAATTGTCATCTAAGCGGAATTCTTTAAAAAAAGTTTTTAAATTATTTAAACATTTTGTTGATTCATTTAGGTTGGTATTTGAAGATTGGAACATTTTGCTCACAACATTAATTCTGCTTAAAATATCGTACCATATTATTAGCGAACAAATAAGTTCGTAGTTAAGCTTCATTGCTAAAGATTTAGCTTCAGATTTTGTATTATTGTCATTATTTTCATTATCGTATGTGGCAAATAAAGCATGTAAATAATCTCCAATATTCTTTCTTAATGGGCTAAGTACATCAATTCTTGATTCCCACCGAGTATCCGATAAAGGTATGAGCGTAATTTTACTAAATTGTTTTAATACATCCCAACGTTTTGTTCAAGCACTAAAAAAATTATAAAGTTCTTGTATAATGCCAAAAAAAATTATAGTTTCTGTATTAATTTTCGCCACATCAATGACCACTAAATTCAAGATGTGAGCCGCACATGAAACAAAAAATGTTCGTGGTTTCTTATTCAAAATGCGTCTTTGACCACTGCTATGCTTACCGCGCATATTAGCACCATTATCGTATCCCTGTCCACGTAAATGTTTTATATTTAAATTTAATTCTTCTAGTTTTTCAACTATGCATCTGAACAAACCTTCGTCGGTAGAGTCATTTATTTCCTCGAAACCCAAGAAATTTTCTTCTACGGTAATTTGGTTGCTTTAATTTTTATGGACAAATGTGATAATTAGAGTCATTTGTTCAGTGTGACTTATATCGGGAGTACAATCGAATATTATCGAAAAATATTTGAATACTTACCCTCTGGACAATAGCATTGACACATTTTTTTGAAATTAAAGCTATTATTTCATTTTGGATATTTTTTCCCAAATAATGGACGGTGTCTTTTTGTGTGTTCTGAATTTTCGCGAGATGGTTTTCCATTACAATATCAAATTTAGAAAATAGTTCAACTAATTTTAAAAAATTACCATTTTTTTTCTGAAAAATTATATCTGACGAGCCGCGAAGAGCTAAATTTTGCTTAGCGAGATATTTTATTATTTCAATAATTCTTGCTAAAACACTACGCCAATGTCGTTTCTCCCTTTCATATACCTTTTCAAGTTCACTCTCTATTGTAGTATGTTTTTCCAACTGTTTTTTTAGTTGAACCCATTTTATAAACGATGTTAAATGTGATCTACTTACTTCATGGAAACTTAAATTTTGTCTTTGATAAATTTTGCCAATTTGAGAAACCATCTGTTGTTAAATGACTTTTTTCACCTGCAAATAATTTGCAACAAGAGCAAAATACGCAGTTTTTAGAAGATGAATATTTGAGCCATGTTCGTGAAACAGTATCATTATTTGCTATCTTACGATAATAGTAGTTATTACTAAAACTATGAGCAGAATCGTCTCGTGGATACAATTTATTTTTTATCTGTACTATCGCACCTTGCTCAATAATAACTTTTCGAATTTTATCATTAATAATTTCGGGCCAAGTGGCTGGATCATTTGATTTAAATTTACTAAAATCTTCACTTACTGTTTCGCTTACTTGCACTGTATCTTCTGTTTGGTGCGGTAAAGATAAATTATATTCAGTAGTTGACAAGTTTTCATGTTCATTGTGCTGATCTGGTAGTGCTAAAGAATGTGAATCAGTAACTTTTTCTAGTGAGAGTGAATGTAGATCTTGCTGTTCATTGCTAGTACAATTTATATTTACAGAGCTGTTATCGTTTTTTTTCTAAAATTTGGTCAATTAACCTTTTAACTTCTTTTCTTGAATTTCTCTGATCGTTTTTCTTTTCCGATATTCTGCTCCAGATAATTTCTTTTTTTCCCTTTTTAAAATTATTGGTTAATGATGCTGCAAAATTTTGATAATTTAAAATATATAAAATTGATAAAAACCAGTGTACTCACAAAAATGGTATTATCCAACAAATTACACTTTTTTCTTACGCTTTAATGTCTTATTAAAATTAAAGAAATTATATTTCTATAATCACAAAACAAATTATATTTTTTTTTGAATAAAATGAAAGAGATATGAATAAATTGAAACAGAACGGGAAAAAATTAAATTAGTTGGAAAATGTGTGTCATTTTATAAGAACAAAAAGTTATTAAGCGAAAAAAATAGAATTTTTTTTTGGTGTGTTATTTTTAATTTGAGCAAAGAAAAACTTTTTTCAAAAAAAAATTGGATTGGAAATTAGATTTTAAAAAAAAAAAATTTACAAAAAAGCTAAGGGGAAAATCACTTTTCGATTTTAACGCCCTTTTAGAGTGGCGCTCTGATGCCGTGCATCTTCTGCTTCCACTGTGGAGCCGGGCCTGCTTATATTATCTTGTTTATCACAAGCTACATCATCAAAAATAAATATTGAGTTTGGTTGTGATGCCGATGGTTCAATTACATCAGCATTATTTGAAAATTCGTTATATCCCATTCCTTTGATTGGTTTTATAAATTTTTTTACATATTCATATTTAGGTTGATGCAATGATTTCGAGTAGATATATATGTTTTGAAATTTGAGCCCTTTAGGATCTAAAAGCATACTTATCACAGCATTAGTTTTACCGCAATTTGAAGGTCCGACTATTAATCCTCTTATACTATCTGGAAAACATTCACCATTTTTTTTTAATTTCCTTTTTTTGGATTTTGATCAAAATTTTTAACTCTAACTGCATTATCTAGTTTTATAAATTTCATTTTATAAAGGTGATTGGTGTTTGAGTGACTTTCTTAAACTAAACAACTTAATATTATGCCACTTTATAATAAATATTCAATCAGTAACCAAAAAACCGTTAATGGAAAAGGTGTAGCTAATTCTCTAATTAATAAACTGCCATTTGAAGCACATTTACCTGGTTATAATTATTGTGGTCCTGGGACAAAACTAGCAAAACGATTAGCACGAGGTGATAAAGGAATTAATAGTTTAGATGAGGCTTGTAAAGAGCATTATATAGCATATTCTCAAAATACTGATCAAAATCAACGTCATATAGCTGATAAAATATTGGCAGAGAAAGCTTGGCAAAGGACAAAAGCTAAAGACTCAAGTTTTGGTGAACGGTTAAATTCATATCTAGTTACAAACACAATGGAAGCTAAAGTTAGGCTCAGTATGGGTTTAAAAAAGAAAAAAAAGAAAATTTTAAGAAAAAAGAAAACTTCGAGAAAAAAGTTCTTGAAAAAAGTTATAAAGGAAGTTAAACTAGCTGTTAAAACTATAAAAAAGCCGACGAATGATAAGAGTATTATAAAAAATTGCTTTGCATGCTGCCAGAAAGTTTTCTAAAGGACAGAAAAAAAACATTAAGATTCCTCGAATAATTCCTGTACCAAAAATTGGAGGAGTTTTACCTTTAATACCTATATTTCCTGCTCTATCTGCTATTGGAGCACTTTCAGGCGGCGCTGCAGGAATAACTAAAGCTGTTAACGATGCTAGAAATGCTCACAAAGAGTTAAAAGAAAGTCAACGTCATAATAAAATGATGGAAGCGATTGCATTAAAAGGAGGTAATGGATTGCATTTAAAAACATATAAAACAGGATTAGGTCTTTATTTGAATCCAAAAAACCATTAACTAAGCTACCCAATAGAGCTCTTACAAATATTGATTTAGAAAACTTTAGTAAAAAATACTTAAAATATTTTCGAGGAGTTTTTATGAGAGATAATTTACCAATACGTAGATCTTGGAAATATGAATGTGGTATAATAAATTTGGATAATACTATTGGAGATAGAACGCATTGGGTAGCTTATTTTAAAAATGATGAAATAACTCATTATTTTGATAGTTTTGGAAATTTAAGACCACCATTAGAAGTAATAAAATATTTAGGAGATAAGCTTACATATAATTATAATAAATATCAAAATTTTAATTCTTACAATTGTGGACATTTATGTTTAGAATTTTTATTTCATATTGTTAAAAAAAAAACATTATCAGTAAATAAAACATAATAAAAAATAAAAAAAAATTTTTATTTTTAGTTTAGTTTTTTTAAACTGACCTACATTAATAATTTTGTTGAAGTTCAAGGTTATTTCTCTATATTTGAACATAAATGAAATAAAAAACTAACTGATAAAGAATAATTAGAATTTATAACAAAAGAAATTTAAACGAAAAATTTTTGTATGTATGTATATTATATTATTAATGGATATTAGCCTTAAATCTAAATCATTGAATTTTGAAAATATCTCATTATATCGATTAAAGACATGTCAATAACATTAACTTTAAACGGAAACTCTTCCACATTGACAACTAATTATTTTCCCCGTATAGATCTAAAGGGAAGAGAATATACCTGCGGTTTAGTTGATTTCCAAACGTATAACTCAATACCTAATATAGATGAGGATAATAATACATTTATTAATGATGATAAACCTATTACAATTCCAACAGCTTCATATGAAATTGGTGATATTGAACTATTTCTTAGGAAAACGTTGAATGTAACTAAAGCAGATAAGGAAAAATTATTTATTAGAGCAAATAATAATACATTAAAGTGTGAAATTTTTGCTGATAAGGATATTGATTTTGAAAGAGAAGATACAATTGGAGGATTATTAGGTTTCAGTAAGAAGAAATTATTAGCCAATAAATGGCATACTTCAGTTCTTTTTGTTGATATTAATAAAATAAATATAATAAGAGTAGAATATTTAAATTTAAATTTAAATCATATATTTACACATTTGATTCTCAAAGTAAATTCATTAATAATCTAATTCAGATTTTACAGAAATGTTCGAAATTTAAATAGCAGGATGATTGCGGTTTTATATGTCAGACCTTTTCTTGAACAAAAATTAAAATGACAACAAAGTAAAATTATAAGATTTTATTTTTATTTCACAATATTTTTATTTTATTTTATTTTATTTTACAAAAATTCTGTACCAATAGAATAATGATTCCAAGACAATGTATTGACACCATTAGAATGTACAAATGTTTTATCATCAAAATAGCTTAGAGAGACTTTATTTAAAAATTGTGTGTATAAAGTATGCAACTTACTTCTAAATATATACATTTTATTAACATATATTTTCTTTTTATATAAACAATCTCTATAATTAGATAAAGTTAGATTTTTTACTACCCATTTCTTAACACCTTTGGCTTTCTTTATTTCATTTTTATTAATAATATCGATAGAATACATTTTTGATCTTAAACCTATAAATTCTCTTATTATACTACCACTGCATTCATCCTTCATCATACCAAGAATCTTTTTATTTTTCAAGGGTATACCTTAAATGTTATTTATATTGTAATCAGACGTATCATAATTTTGTTCTATATCAGGTATTATGTCTTTATAAAAATCATCAGTTTCAATTGTTAATACAAAAGAATCTGTATCCATATAATTTAGCTCCACATTATCTTGATATTTTGGCTTCATATAATTATATAAGAAGTTATATATTTTCCATTTTGAAACATCTAATACTGAAAATCCTACGTATATAGGTTTATTATAAAACGTTTTTACTCTATCCAATTGAACAGCAATCATATTCTCTGTAAAATGGGCTATACTATTGAAATTAGCCATTAAAGCCCTAGCACCTAAATGTCTTCCCCGACTTTCCCAGCTTGTCACTATTTTAACATCTGTTCTTTTATCAATATTTTCAATTGTTTTCCCAAAAACAGCATTATTTAATAGCTTAAAAAAATCTTTAGCAAATTGTGTTACAGCTCTTATTCTATGTGAATTATTTAAATCAATATAGCTTTTAAGCCAACATGTTTGTCTAAACTGTAATACTCTATGAATTTTTTTTAAAATTAACCCGTGTTCTGACATTGTTTAAGATTTCGATAATGAATTACATAATGATTGCGATCTTCAAATTCGATCTTCAGATCCGTAAATAATTCAAGTTCAATTTTGGTGTATTTTAACATGGCATCCCAAGTTAAGCCTGGTGCTGTATAATAATGACATGGATCTAAAGAATATATGTTCCTGCAAAGCTTACGGAAATTTTCAAATATATCAGTTAAGAGCAAAACATCAGTTTTCAAATAAATTTCTAAATAGTCTTTAAGATTTTTACAGTTAAATTTTTCCCACACTATCTTAGCATGTTCGTAATCTTCCTCAAAACAAATATAATCAGATAATGTATTATTAAAATTTTCACGAGATGGTAATTTTTCAAATTTAAGCTTTTCCCATGAATTTAAAAACTCATAAGGAATACACCCTTTCGTCTTAAAAGCATAAAATGCTCATAATCAATACATATTTTCCTAGTGCTACTTAGATCATCATTTGATAAATTACGGGCTAAATTATCAATACTTGAAGCCATAAATCTAAAATAAATCTAATTTCAATCACATTTTCTTCATTAATATTAATATATTTTGAAACAGAAATGTAATTTTCTTTGTTGATTGGTATCAATCTTATTTGACCGGCGTAATTTGATAGCGCTTTTATTAATAAATGGCAATCGTATCCCGAAAAATTGTGAAATAACACTGGAATGAAATTAGCGTGTGAATAATTTAAATTACATGTATTATGAGCAGGTCCTCGGTATGTGCCGGTTAAATGACAATGGTCAGCAACCCTATCTATACCTAAATCTAATTCACAAATATGACATATTTTACATTCTATCTGATATTCTTTTTCTGCATTAGTTAACATTTTCATTGGTATCACTTTTTGAAGGTATTCATGAGAAATATCAATAACATCTTCAATTAATTTATCTATATAAATATCAATACAATTCTCACCTTTGTGCATTCTAAATAAATCCCAATTTTGATTGAAGGAGCATTTTATATTGTATGCAAATGCACATGGAATATATTCTTGAATGTCTGTTGTTGATGATTTTATTTCTTCAGGATGGCATGTATAAATATCTTGAAGTAAACATTCAAAATCAGCGTAAACGGTAAACGGTACATCAATTTTTCTTTCATATTTTGTAAATTGTATCCATTTCTTTTCCTGAGTAGGCATCAACGTAACAATTTTACAACATTCTTTTTTATGTATATGATAAGAAACTTCATTATGAAAATATTGTAAGCATGAATTGCATAAGTGTAAACCATGACCATGTTGTGTTATTTGCGATCTAATCAGCCTCGATATATTTTTTATCCAAACATAATGAGCTCTTTCTTCATTTTCAACCAATAAAAGATTAATATGCTTACTTTTTTCTTCTTTGGTTGAATAATAAGGGCCTACTATTTCATAAAAAAAATCTTTTTTGTGTGCCAGTTTCTCCAATTCCAAAAACATTCACACTAATAGTAGGATTCAATTCTTCAAATTGATCAATGCTCCCTACTTTAAGCGGGAATTCCAAATTACCGAATTCTAAAGTGGATTCTTCAAAATTTTCATTTAAATGGATGGTGCTACTTTCGATATCGGTTATTCTATAAATAGATGTTCTTTGTAAATTTTGATTTCCCTTATAAAGAGCTGATATTATACTCCATTCAAAGCAATATTCATCTGAATTCTTAACGTTAATACAAGCATTTTTTTCTCAATAAATTTCGGTAATGGCAAATATTGTGAACATCGTAAAGGCTTGTACTGATTAATGTTAATTTCTACGTGTAAAATACGTAATAAAGCCCAACCGCTATCTCGTTCTTGAAACTCATCACTTTTTTTAACAATATTATTAACCATATCATCATAAAATTTTGAAAGCTGCTTACTTTGATTGACAATTCTCATTCTAGTATTGAAAAATTTCACCGATAGATCCATATTACCTTCATATTCCTCACATTCACCATCATTCTTGGAAACTTTAATATATTCAGCAAATAATTCCAAATTATATTTCAGAGCTTTATGTTTTTCTAATGCAGTTTGCAACAATTTAATTATTTTATCTTTTCCATTAATAAGAAACTCATTAGGTGATTTTAATTCTTCCACATCGTTATCATATATAAACGACTCTATCCTCTCATTAAAAATACTTTTAACACAATTAAGGCCATCTTCAATAATAGTAGCCGAATTTCTTCTATGTTTAAGAGTTCTTATGTGATACATCCATTCCTTAATGGGAATAGAAATTTCACAAGAAGAGCAATATTTTTCTTCACTTGCAGAATTATGGTTTGAACTGCATTCATTTTACTTAATAGATTTAACTTTTACTATTTGAAACCAAATATTTCTTTAGGAATGACAAAATTTTTCATTATTATTTAATTTATATACCAGAATAATTCATAATCCAGATCTTTTTAAATTAACAAACAATAGGAATGCCCTGCCGTCATTTCAAATTTTTATTTTACAACTTTAAACATTTTTTAGGTATTTTTTAAATATTATATATTATTAATACAGATAAGAAATTGTTTTTCTAAATTTCAAACAAAAAAAAAACCGCAAACATCATTTCTTATCACTTTTTTTGCTTTTTCTTCCTTTATACAAAATTACAAACTTTTGATTCAAAAATTTAATAACAAACGCCCTTATCAAAAATTTAATTTTACTTCAAAGTCTAAATACATATTTTCTTTCTCTCATTATTCAAAACCGCACTAAAAATTAAAATAATTCTCTTATTGCAAATACTTAAAACTCTCCCTTTAACTATAGGATATTATAATGTCAACAGAATTTTCATAATATTATTTAAGTACCAAAAGCTTCGATTCCAACTGATTATTATGCAAATTCAAAATAAATAAAATTTAAAATTTTTCAGTCTCCTACAACTTTGTACTTGTTTTTAGCAATTTAGTACGGGTGCCTGCTCGGACACCTGCTATCAATAACTTCGGCAAATACCTACAAACAGTTTTCTGCGGTTACGTTTTAATTATTTAAATTATCAGACAAAATTTCTAACAAACCCAATGCCGAAGCTGCGCCGCGTCCGAATTTGACAACCGAAATTCAATTCCATCATACCACTTCAAATTTCTATTTCATTATACCACCCAAACATTCTCCAAATCATTTTTTTTTCTTTCCAAATTATCTTTTTCATACCTATCAAAATAACTGACAGCTGTCAAAACTGTGCTGGAATCGCCAAATCTATACTACTGAGGAAACAAACAATAACTTGGATTTTAGCATCAATATACTTGAATCCTTACTAGATCAATCAAAACAACATCCATTAAAAAATAATATTGTTCTTGCTGGATTACCAGAAATGATTGAAAATCCTACCAACACAATACTGGAAATTGCAAAAAAAATTAATGCTAACATAAATAAAGATGACATTTGTAATATATCGGCAATACACTCTAGAAGTGGAAACGTATATAAAAAGAGCTCACTTTATATTCTGGAATTAAAATCAATCTATCAACTCTTCAAGCTAAATTATATTACGAAGCAAAACAAATTAAATTATCTTGTAACCTGAAATATTTCTGGGTCAAAAATTGTGAAATTTTCTTGCGTGCAAATAAGTATACAAAATTTGATCGTATAATGATATTAATTTTATTAAAAACACTCTTAGTAAACCATAAATTAAAACTTCATAAATTAACATTTTTTTACATCTTTATACATAATTATGCATAATTTTAATATTGAAACTAGTTTCAAGAATTTTTTATTTTGCTTTTTCTTTTTATATTCTGTAGCTATTAATTTATTACTAAATATAAAACATTTCAGATTGCATGAATTAACACTTAATTATACATTAAACTTAAATATTAAAGCTAGATTAAATTAATTTCACTTTTAAATCTTATAATTATTTACTATATTTACAATTTTCTATATTTACAATATTTACAATTATTTTATTTACAATATTTACAATTTCAATTAACACTTTTTTACAATATAAAATTAATTTTTTACTTTGGCCAAAACAAAACATTTTTCATCACAAACAAAAAACAAAAACTAATTAATTTAAATTTTATGACAGTTGTGTAGACCATTTAATATTCGATAGTCATAAAAATAAATACAAATAAATACATAAAAACAATATTATACAAGATTAAATGGATCTTGTATAATATTGTTTTTATGTTCTACTTTAATTTCTCTACATACGTAGTTCCCCTAAACTGCATAAGAGTAATTATTTATTTAGACCATTCATTTTTCATAAGATCAATTTTTTCAAACAAAACAAAACTAATTAAACATAAATTTTGTAACAGCTATGTAGACCATTTAATATGCGATTATTTCTTTCATTTATTTTTGTACATTGTTTTTATATTTTATTTTAATTACTTACTTCTCATCTGGGTGAATGTGATTAACTGTTTAGACCATTTAATATTATCTACTTATCTCTCTCGTACAACTTTGTATAATATGGTCCATAGATATAATAGTAATATTAAATCTATGATATTATCAATGTTGCTTATTTTATTTATTGTAAATAAATCTTTCCCGTTTATGTAAATTGATTGATAGTGATGATAATGATAACCTAACAGTAGGAAACCCTGCACTTTGGGATGGGAAAAAAATTTGACCCATATCGCATGACATGTTGACCTACATTTTGATTTATGGGTTTAATGTAGGTCATGCTTGGTTAGTAGGTCAAGAACTTGTTTTGATCGTTTTGGTTTAGGTTTTAAGTTAAGTTGTATGTGTGGGTTGTTAACTTATAAGTTCCAAATAGTTTTATAATAAGAAGTGAAGGTTGTTGATATTGTGTAAGTTGTCAAACAGGGTTAATGAACTGAACAATTGATTTTATGTATCTTGGTTACTATAAGCCAAAAATTTGTTTTGGTTTAGGTTTTAAGTTAGGTTGTATGTGTGGGTTGTTAACTTATAAGTTCCAAATGGTTTTATAGTAGGACGTCAAGTGTTAAACAATTTAAAGTAGGGTCGGCCCTTAATAAACAAAATTGTATAACTGAAAATTATATTAAATTTTCATATAAGAAAATTTCTTATATGAAAATAAAAAACAGAAAATTTTTTTTTATTTTTAAATCTACAGCGCATCTTTAAAATTGAAAAGAAAAAGTGTAATCCTGTTTGTGTTTTTGGTTTTTTTTTTTCTTTTTGTTAGCATAAAGAAAAAAAATTAAAGTAAGACATAGATTTTTTTTTGCTTACATAAAAATGTGATCTCTTCTGGATAGAAGAATTTATAGAAGAAAAGAGAAAACGAAAGTCATTAATTAGCTGACTGCATGTCGTGTAAGATATTTTTTTTATTTTTTAATTAAGAATTAAGAATTGATATAAAAAGAATATTATCTAAAAGTTGAATGATTCTATGATAGTATAGTTCCTGGGTTTAAAAAATTACAATATTCTAGTAATAACAAGAAAATAATTAATAATTCATTAAGATTCTGAAAAATGTAATGATCATAAAAGAAATCGAAAGTATAGAACTGTATAATATGTATGTAAATAATGTCTACTTTTACATGTATAATTTTTTTGTTTAAATCTTTATTACATTCTTAAAAATTTTAAATTAATATACAAAACAAATATTTTTACAATACAAATAAAAATGTTCAAATTTGAATGAATACTATTTTGATTTACTTATCAACATTTGCTTTTTTCTGTTATATCCATACGGTAAAGAACTACCATCTTCATTAAATTTTCGTTTTTCCGATTTTGGTTGATATTTTTTTATTTCGGGAATCGTAAGTACATCATGATTTTTATTTCGACGAATATTTTCTGAAATGACGTATGTGTCTGCACTGTTCAATGAAAGTAGTAGAATAAGCGGGTCCTGGATTCATGGATTCATGGATTCATAAATTTTTTTATATAATTTGATGGGTATAATATTTTAAAATAATATTTTTATGTATAAAAAACAAAAAGGAAAACAAAAAAGTACATGAATTGAGGTTTTACTGATAACAGAATAGCTGTATAACAAAAAAGTATATGAATTGAAGTTTTACTGATAACAGAATAGCTATGAGGTTTCGAGCCCACTTTAAAAAACTATAAAGCTCCAAAAAAAAAAAAAAAACTAATAAAATAGAATCATACAGTAAGGATTCAAACCAGCTCCTTCTTATTTATCATTGTGATACTCAATAATTTTTGATTGAAGGTTATCTCTTAAAAAGGCGCCCCCCCGTGCTAAGTTATTGAAAACAAGTACAAAGTTGTAAGAGACCGAAAATTTTTTTTGTTTGATAGACCTATAGTTGTGAGAGATTAAAAAAAATAAAATATGGTTTGTTGAATTTGAAAGTAATTATGTGACAAGAAAAATAAAAAATATGGTAATAATTTTATTAAAATGTGAATGAAAAAATTTTTAGTGTTAAGAAATAATGTTTGCGGTTGTTTATTTGAAATTTAGAAAAAGAATTTTTAAAGTTGTAAAATAAAAATCTGAAATGACGTCAGGGGACTACTATTGTTAAAATAAAATAAAAAGAAAAAAAGTCAAATATGTGTATAGATACTACAAAGTTTATTCATTTATTTTTAGTGTTTTTCGATATTTACATTTTTTTTCTTGAAATTTCTTTACAATTTTACCTAATCGTAGTAGGCATATCTTAGAAAATTTGATTGAACTCTGAGTAAGTAAATCCGTCCATTTGTCATCTTTATCTTCTCTCAATGTATTGAATTGGATCAATGTTGGCTCAGCATAATTCCTCAGAAATTTGATATGATATTCCATTTCTCGTCTATATTTCTTTCTAAAGTGTTTTTTATTTTCTAGAAAAAATTTATTAAATACGATAAGTGTTCTTGCAAACTCCATTGTATGTTTAAAACTAAAGAAAACTAATTAAACCGTTAATTTAGAAATAAAATATGAAAATGCTGAGAATTAACTAAATCTTCTGTGAGTAGGAGTGTTAAGGTGTAGATAAAAATCTATTAAGTAAGGTATACGACACTTGGTAAGTTTATGAATATATTATGTTAAGGTTCGACCCCAGAGAAGATTTTTTAAAATTATAATAGTAGATACAGAATATAAATCTGATTTCATTGTAATAATTGATTTACGAACAATCAAACAGGATCCATCATATCAAATGGAAATTCATTAAAAACAAAAACAAAAATGTAATTAAAATAATATGAAATAAACAAATTTTTTTCTTTATATTAAATCAGTTTTATTAATCCATGAATTGTGAGCGGATGAGAATCCAAGCCATTTTACAAAAACCTTATTATCTTTACTTTTAATAACTTTTTCAACTAAATAAATATTATTATGTTTAGATTTAAGCAACTCATGCTCATAGAAGCTTCCTTGTATGTGTTGACCTTGATAATCTTCCAGTAAATATGTGACAGGGTTAGTGATTTGAACTTTTCTTATCTTAAATAATTCAGTTGTCCAATTTGGGGTGTAGCCTTTTTCAAAAACATGTTTATACTTGCTTATTCGAACTGAATCATTAATTTTATATTTTGCGGGTAAAGCTATTTTTAACAGCTTTTTATTAACTTGGTTGGGTAAAGGATTTAATCTTAGAAGCCATTTTAAACACACTTCCAGTTGAGCTAGAGACTTGAAATTTTCTTCATTAGATCAGATCCCGATGACAATACATGATTTTAAAATAATAATATCGAAAAACATTAGAGAAATTAGCTTAATTTCAAAATTAAATTTTCATACAAAGATATAACAGAATTTTTAACAGAATTATTACAGAACCAAAATAAAACATTTTATCTAAATTTACTAAACTCACCAATATCAATACCAATACGTATACGTAATCCATAAATGTTTTTTTTTTTCTATAAAAGACTATTGTTTTTTATGTAGCCCATTGCATTGTATGCGTACATATCCATAGGTACATACTTCAAAATATGTAATAATATGTGCTTCGAAAATATTTTTGGTTTGAAAGCGATGCATTTGAAAGATATGAATGTGTAAACAAATTAATGTGCCGCACTTGAGAACACAGTGTAAAATTTAATATGCATTTACTTAAAATTTAATTAGCAAGTGTTAAATTTAAGTTTTTTCTCATCAAATCAATTGATTTTTATTATACATTTTTATTTATAAAAGCAATGTGTTTATTTATAATATTTATATAGATATGTGTTTTTCCTTTCTTAATTATAATTAAAATAGGGCTTTTCTTTCGAAACTCTTAACATATTAAAATCGCATATTATGGCCCTAACATTGATATCTAAATTGGGAGCTGCCTTTAAATTAAGATCTATTAGGGAATGATGATCTGCACCACTAATGCCTTTTTCTGAAGTATAAAAACTAAGAATATATTTCCAATTATGTAAAAACATTAAACAACAAAAAGAATGTATTAAAAATAAGAAATCCAGTCTTTTTTAAAAATAGTAAATAACAACAATATTTTTCCTTTCAATAACAATAATTATGAATTAATCATAAAATATATGTTATGTACATCGTCTAGAAAAAGCAAAATAATTTTTTTTTAATTCAAAAACATTAGCATTTAGAAGTAAGCAATTTAATATATTCTCAATTACATACTTTTAAAACCAAATTTTTTTACTACATAGGTACAAACATGTACAAAAATGGTATGCATATTTTTATGTGTGCTGTACTATTAAAAATCTGCTAACACAGTCACACCAAATTCCCAAATTCCCAACTATTATTATTTAGTTGATTTATCGATTTATTATTTTTTAATATGTAGGCAACAGTTATATTTATATGAATGGACGGTAAACATAAACGAACAAAAAAAAATTTTATGTATGCATATGAATGAACGGTTAACATAAACGAACAAAAAAAAAGTTCAGAATGTTCTATAGCTAATAATTACTATTTTTGAAATAGACTGTATGCATAAATTTAATATTAAAAAAAAGAAAAGTTCTTAGCGTACCTAAATAACAGAAAAAAAAAGTAAAATGTAATACTGGAAGAAAAATACAAACGAATAGCAAAAAAAGAGAACAAAAAATGTTACTTTGATTGTTTTTAAATATTTTTAAAGTCTATTTCTTATGTATATGTACAGATCTGATATTTACCCACATTACAGATAGAAAAAAAGAACTATTAAAATGTTATGATTTTAAAAGAAAGAAACATACGTTTGATATTTCCGTACATAACAGATAAAAAAAAAATATTAATATGTTATGTTATGAAAAGAAAGAAAAAACAAGGCAGTGTATGAATCAAAGTTTTTAAAGGGTCGCATTTTAAGTGGAAATAAAGAACATTATAAAATTGCAATATTTTTATTCAAATTTTGAATTTAGCTATGCAACGTTTTCTTAATTTTTTAAAAATTTTGCCGCATTATGATATAATGCAACACTGAGAAGTTCAGCTCATAATATAGATACATATGTATATGAATGAATATATGGCTATTTATGTATGTAGTTATAGATTTATTATTTTTTAATATGTGGGCAACAGTTATATTTATATGAATGGACGGTAAACATAAACGAAAAAAAAAAAATTTTATGTATGCATATGAATGGACGGTAAATATAAACGAACAAAAAAAAAATTCAGAATGTTCTATAGGTTATAATTTATATTTTTTAAATACAATGCATGTGTAAATTAAACATTTAAAAAAAAAAAAAGAAATACTTAGCGTACCTAAATAACAGAAAACAAAAAAAAAGGAAAATGTAATACTGGGAGAAAAATAAAAACGAATAGAAAAAAAAGAGAACAAAAAATGTTACTTTGATTGTTTTTAAATATTTTTAAAGTCTATTTCTTATATTGTGCACATCTGATATTTGCCCTCGTAACAGATAGAAAAAAAGAACTATTAAAATGTTACGATTTTAAAAGAAAGAAACATACGTTTGATATTTCGGTACATAAGATAAAAAAAATATTAAATAAAAAAAGATAATATTAAAAAGAGATAAAAAAAGAAAATATTAAAATGTTATGTTATGAAAAGAAAGAAAAAACAAGGCAGTGTATGAATCAAAGTTTTTAAAGGGTCGCATTTTAAGTGGAAATAAAGAACATTATAAAATTGCAATATTTTTATTTAAATTTTGAATTTAGCTATGCAACGTTTTCTTAATTTTGTAAAAATTTGCCACAATAAATTAATAATAAAAAAATTCAATATATTCTATATTATAACAGGTAATAATATAATTATAGACTGTGAGTGCAACTGTAAAAATTCAAAATTAAACAAAGAAAAAAGAACATATCAATTCAATACTTATATTTGTCGTTACTAAAAAGAATAAAATAAAATAAATAAAAAAAATTTTAAAAAAAAACAGCTTTTTTGAACTAAAAAGTAGAAAATAAATTTTTAATAGCAAATTTTTCTGTAATTTTCTAAACTATATTGTTACAATCGAGATTTCTTTGAAAAAGTTTATTTCAATATGTCAAATATATATATAAATATAAGTATATATAAGTTTTAAAGTCTGTGAAATTAAAAGAAAAGCTGGAGGCAACAAACGCATAACTATAAACTTATATTTTTAAATTTTGCCTCCAGCTTTTATATTAATTTCACAGACTTTAAAACTTATATATACTTATATTTATATATATATTTGACATATTGAAATAAACTTTTTCAAAGAAATCTCGATTGTAACAATATAGTTTAGAAAATTACAGAAAAATTTGCTATTAAAAATTTATTTTCTACTTTTTAGTTCAAAAAAGCTGTTTTTTTTAAAAATTTTTTTTATTTATTTTATTATATGATTATATACAGTTTTAAGTAAATTTTCAGCATTATCTTTATTGACATCAGATGGTCGTTTCTGAATTGTTCGATGTTTAGTGTTGTTATATTGTTTAACTTGTTCTGCAATTAGATTAATCCATTTATAATTTCCATTAAAACTAAATTGTTTCCACATCTTTTCTTTTAAAGTTCTATTAAAACGTTCTACAATAGAGGCTTTTAATATGCTAAATGTTGAATAATGGTTTATATGATATTTATCCATTAAATTTTTGAATATTTTATTAATAAATTCTTTCCCATCATCGGTTTGCAAGTTTTGCGGATATCTTTTAGAATTTATTTAGAATATTTTGCATTGCTTGTGTGACGTTCTCTGAAGTTTTTGTTTCTATAGGGATTGCGCATGCATACTTAGAAAAGGTGTCAATTACAGTTAATAAAAATTTAAAACCTTTGTTTTCTTTAGCATATGAACCCATTTCTACTAAATCAGCTTGCCATAAATCGTCAAATCCTTTAATTATAACTCTACGACGTTTAAAATTTCTCCGTGCAGGCTTATGCAACTCTTCAACAACCTCTCTTTTATTCATTTTTAAATAAAATGTATGTAATTATTATATAACTAATTAGAAAATCTTTCACTGAAAATGTTTTTCCGATTATTACTATCAAGAATCTTGGAAATAATTTCGTCAGTATTTTGAATTCTTCGATTAAATCTGTTGCGATCCAGTGCTATAATTTCCCAATATTTGCATCGAGCTAACTTATATGCAGTATTCCACTTGTATAATATATGTATTTTGGGCTTTGACATAAATCTGACTTTCTTTTTTACTTTCTTTTCATCACCATCATAATCATCTCCCCTCTCGTTCTCTTCAGAAGAATCTGATATATTATCTTCCTTTTCATCACTATTTTCAGAAGAATCTGAAACATCAAGCCATGTGAATAAGTCTACAACATCATCCTTACTCATCTTCTAAATAACTAATTAAAGCACATAAATAAAATTAAATAAAATAAAATAAAAAGCAAACAATAAATGTTCAATGTATTTTATATTTTTTATTTGTATATTAGTATAAAAGTATGTATACTTTTATTATAACTTATTTTCTATTCTTTTATATAATTCCATTAGTTTGGAACAGTTTAACATACATTGTTCTGCTGAATAACATGGGCAAGTATCTGGAAGACTTGTAATATTATCTGATGTATAGGGACATATATCCCAATGATATCCATACTATTTCGTTTCAATTTGTATAGAATTTTTAAATAATTTTAAAAATTTGAAATGATCTTTTAACTGTTCATAACGTTCCTCCAATAAAATATCTTCATATTTATTTAAAAAAATATTTAAAGAATATCCTATTTGATGTATATCCATTTTGAAAACTCAATGAGAACTAATCCCAATTACTTTTTAAGTATTAAATTATAAATTATATCTAATGCCGACTGAGCTCTGGCTTCAGCTTTTTGTAATCTCTCATTAATAAATCCAATTGGTTTTTTAACTTGAAATTCAATAAAATCATTCATTTTTGAAAATTTTTCATTTAACATAGCAGAAAATTTGATGTGGATATTCTCTAAACTATCTTGCATTTTTTCTTCTAAAATACTTAATTTTTCTTCTGCTAATTTAAGTTCTATAGACATTGCTGTCTCTGTTTGATTAAACATTTCTCCTATGTAGTTTTTTATTAATTCTTTGTGAAAGAAAATTTGGTTATTCACAAATGTTTGTGTTGCTGCATCATTTCCGCTAACTGGATCTTGAAGATTTGATAAAATTTTGTTATCTAAATCATAATTTCCTTCAGAAGTTAATTTGAAACCTATACCTGGAGGACCTTGAGTATGTAGTTTTCTAGAAGAAGAAGAAGCTGTACTACGTCCAAACTTATCAAGTGGCATTATGATTTTTACTGATTGATAATTTAAAATATTAATGAATTATATTTGCTTCTTTCAATTCTTCAATTATAGATACAATTTGATTGTGATGATTATTGTGACCAGCTGATTGTGAACTAATTAAAATTCTTAATCTGTCAACTAACTCATTAGGATCATCCCAATAAACAAACTGATTTGATTGATTTGTATAATTTAAATATGTTTCTGGCATAGGAGATTTATGTAAAAATGTTCTAAAACATTTTTTTTTTGAATAACCTGAACCAGATTTTTTATACATAGTGTTGTAATCATGTTTATAATATTTTCTTAATATGTTCTTGTATTAATAACCTTTGTTTCCTTTTATTTGCTCTAAACTATCATAATTTCTTCTATGTGCATTCGTTTTGTTAAGTATTTGATAATATATACTTAAATCACTTTCAGTATAGTTTAAAGGTTTTTTTTTTAAATATTAATTCATATAGGCTATCAGTTCCCTTAAATTCTTCATCATTAATCACTATATTTTTAGTATTTTCATCTATTTCAAAATTAGCATTACCAAGTTTTCGAATATTTAATGATTTATCAAAACGTGGTCCATATGTTCTATTAAGTTCTGATTTGGTGAGAGCAGGAAATTGTGAAATTGATGATTCATCACTATTACAGAATTTTGGCGTTGAAGTTTTTGAAATTGATGATTCATCATTATAGAATTTTAAAGTATTCGGCGTTGAAGTTTTAAATTCATTGTATGTACTAGCCTTGTTGTTAGGTGTTTTAACTTCCGATGTAAATGACGGCATTGATTTAAACCTGTTATCATCATCCGCAGCCCATTTAATTTCCGGTTTGATAATATTATCTGCAAATTGTTGTTGTTGTTGTTTGACAACATTTGTTAATTCTTTCAATGGTTTTATAATTGGAGTAAAAGCTTCTTCTCGATTATTATCTTCCGATAACTTTTGAACTTTTAAAGATTGAAATTTGCTTTTTAAATTTTTACGAGTTTTAATTAAATCTTTCATGAGTTGTTCATCCATTTTTTAAATGAGGATTAGTTCAAGTATTAACTGTAAATTATCAACTGAACTGTTCTCCTGCTAACTGCTAACTGATAATCGCAAACTGCTAACTGGTAACTGCTATCTACTAATAGCCAATAGCTAACTGCAAATTGCTAACTGCTAAATAACACCGTTCAGTTAGTAACTGTTGAACGATTCGTTCAGCTAATAACTGCTTACTGTGGCAGATCTCTTTTTAACTAAAATTTAGCAAATGCATCAAAATTTTTTTGATCACGTCCATTATTTAAACTGCTATCTTTATTGATTAATAGAAAACCATAATAATCATTCCAGCAGCATGCACTCAATTTTTTAAAATCGTTATAAGACATATCAGAATTTACATGATCATTATATATATGTTTTAAATTTAAATCATCCTGCTTGAATATAATCAAAAAATTAGCATTATCTCTAACTAAGTGCTTTGGAATTCTTGTATAAGACTGGCATAAATAAAAGCTATCTACTTCTTGATGACGCCCCATACAAAAATAGGCCCTTATACTATCTTGCTTATCACAAGCTACATCATCAAAAATAAATATTGAATTTGGTTGTGAGGCCGACGGTTCAATTACATCAACGTTATTTGAAAATTCGTTATATCCCATTCCTTTGATTGGTTTTATTAATTTTTTTAAATATTCATATTTAGGTTGATGTAATGATTTCGAGTAAATGTATATGTTTTGAAATTTATGCCCTTTAGGATCTAAAAGCATACTTATCATAACATTAGTTTTACCACAATTTGAAGGCCCAACTATTAATCCTCTTATACTATCTGGAAAGCGTTCACCATGTTTTTTAATTTTGGTTTTTGAATTTTGATCAAAATTTTTAACTTTAACTGCATTATCTACTTTTATAAATTTCATTTCATAAAATGTAATTAGTGTTTGAGTGACTTTCTTAAACTAAACAGTATATTATGTCTCTTCGAAATAAATATTCAAACAGTAATAAAAAAACTGTTAATAGAAAAGGTATTGTTAATTCTTTAATTAATAAACTACCATTTGAAGCACATTTACCTGGTTATTATTGTGGACCTGGAACAAACTTGTCAAAACGATTAGCTCGTGGCGATAAAGGAATTAATGGTTTAGATGAATGGTTTTTTGTCGAGAACATGATATAGCCTATTCTCAAAATATTGATCAAAGTCAACGTCATATAGCTGATAAAATACTAGCAGAGAAAGCTTGGCAAAGGGTTAAAGCTAAAGACACAAGTTTTGGTGAACGGTTAAATTCATTTAGATTGTCGAGAACATGATATAGCCTATTCTCAAAATATTGATCAAAGTCAACGTCATATAGCTGATAAAATACTAGCAGAGAAAGCTTGGCAAAGGGTTAAAGCTAAAGACACAAGTTTTGGTGAACGGTTAAATTCATATCTAGTTACAAACAGAATGAAAGCGAAAGTTAAACTAGGTATGGGTTTAAAAAAGAAAACAAAGAAAACTAAAAGAAAACAAAAAAAACCTTTGAAAAATGTCATAAAAGAAGCTAGAACAGCAGTTAAAACTATAAAAAAAACCTATAAATGAAAAAAATAGTATAAGAATAGCTTTGCAAGCAGCTCGAAAATATTCTAGAGGGCAGAAAAAAATAATAGATATTCCTAGAATAATTCCAGTACCAAAAATTGGTGGAGTTCTACTTTTAATTCCAATTTTTGCAGGTTTTTCAGCTATTGGAGTATTATCAGGTGGTGCTGCTGGGATAACTAAGGCTGTAAGCGATGCTAAAAATGCACACAAACAGTTACATGAAAGTGAGCGTCATAATAAAATGATGGAAGCTATTGCATTAAAAGGAGGAAAGGGATTACACTTAAAACCGTATAAGAAAGGATTAGGTCTTTATTTAAATCCAAAAAACCATTAAATGAGCTACCCAAAAGAGCACTTACTAATTATGATTTAGAAGAATTTGGAAAAAAATACTTAAAACATTTCCGTGGAGTTGTTATGCGAGATAATTTATCAAAACGCAAACCTTTGAAATACGAATGTGGTATAATAAATTTAGATAATTCTATTGGAAATGGAACGCATTGGGTAGCTTATTACAAAAATCCTTAAATCATACAATATTTTGACAGCTTTGGAAATGTGCAACCTCCATTAGAAGTAATTAAATATTTAGGAGATAAGCTTGTATATAACTACAATAAATATCAAAACTTTAATTCATATAATTGTGGTCATCTATGTTTAGAATTTTTATTTCATATTGTTAAAAAATAAAGCAAAATTATCAGTAAATAAAACATAATAAAACAAAAATAATGTTTTTTATTATTAGTCTAGCTTTATTAAAACTAACCTACATTAATAATTTTGTTCAAGTTCAAGGTTATTTCTTTCTTTCTATTTAAATAAAAAGAAACATAAAACTATCTGATAAAGAATACTTAGAATTTAGTTGTAATACAAGAAATTTAAAGAAAAATTAGAATTAGAAATATTATATAGGTATACATTTATTATGATGATGATGATCAGCCTTGAAAATCTATAAAAGCAGAATAGATTTACGAAATATCTCATTATTTCAATTAAAGACATGTCAATAACATTAACTTTAAACGGAAACTGTTCCATATTAACCACTAATTATTTTGAACTTTTAAAGATTGAAATTTGCTTTTTAAATTTTTACGAGTTTTAATTAAATCTTTCATGAGTTGTTCATCCATTTTTTAAATGAGGATTAGTTCAAGTATTAACTGTAAATTATCAACTGAACTGTTCTCCTGCTAACTGCTAACTGATAATCGCAAACTGCTAACTGGTAACTGCTATCTACTAATAGCCAATAGCTAACTGCAAATTGCTAACTGCTAAATAACACCGTTCAGTTAGTAACTGTTGAACGATTCGTTCAGCTAATAACTGCTTACTGTGGCAGATCTCTTTTTAACTAAAATTTAGCAAATGCATCAAAATTTTTTTGATCACGTCCATTATTTAAACTGCTATCTTTATTGATTAATAGAAAACCATAATAATCATTCCAGCAGCATGCACTCAATTTTTTAAAATCGTTATAAGACATATCAGAATTTACATGATCATTATATATATGTTTTAAATTTAAATCATCCTGCTTGAATATAATCAAAAAATTAGCATTATCTCTAACTAAGTGCTTTGGAATTCTTGTATAAGACTGGCATAAATAAAAGCTATCTACTTCTTGATGACGCCCCATACAAAAATAGGCCCTTATACTATCTTGCTTATCACAAGCTACATCATCAAAAATAAATATTGAATTTGGTTGTGAGGCCGACGGTTCAATTACATCAACGTTATTTGAAAATTCGTTATATCCCATTCCTTTGATTGGTTTTATTAATTTTTTTAAATATTCATATTTAGGTTGATGTAATGATTTCGAGTAAATGTATATGTTTTGAAATTTATGCCCTTTAGGATCTAAAAGCATACTTATCATAACATTAGTTTTACCACAATTTGAAGGCCCAACTATTAATCCTCTTATACTATCTGGAAAGCGTTCACCATGTTTTTTAATTTTGGTTTTTGAATTTTGATCAAAATTTTTAACTTTAACTGCATTATCTACTTTTATAAATTTCATTTCATAAAATGTAATTAGTGTTTGAGTGACTTTCTTAAACTAAACAGTATATTATGTCTCTTCGAAATAAATATTCAAACAGTAATAAAAAAACTGTTAATAGAAAAGGTATTGTTAATTCTTTAATTAATAAACTACCATTTGAAGCACATTTACCTGGTTATAATTATTGTGGACCTGGAACAAACTTGTCAAAACGATTAGCTCGTGGCGATAAAGGAATTAATGGTTTAGATGAATGGTTTTTTGTCGAGAACATGATATAGCCTATTCTCAAAATATTGATCAAAGTCAACGTCATATAGCTGATAAAATACTAGCAGAGAAAGCTTGGCAAAGGGTTAAAGCTAAAGACACAAGTTTTGGTGAACGGTTAAATTCATTTAGATTGTCGAGAACATGATATAGCCTATTCTCAAAATATTGATCAAAGTCAACGTCATATAGCTGATAAAATACTAGCAGAGAAAGCTTGGCAAAGGGTTAAAGCTAAAGACACAAGTTTTGGTGAACGGTTAAATTCATATCTAGTTACAAACAGAATGAAAGCGAAAGTTAAACTAGGTATGGGTTTAAAAAAGAAAACAAAGAAAACTAAAAGAAAACAAAAAAAACCTTTGAAAAATGTCATAAAAGAAGCTAGAACAGCAGTTAAAACTATAAAAAAACCTATAAATGAAAAAAATAGTATAAGAATAGCTTTGCAAGCAGCTCGAAAATATTCTAGAGGGCAGAAAAAAATAATAGATATTCCTAGAATAATTCCAGTACCAAAAATTGGTGGAGTTCTACTTTTAATTCCAATTTTTGCAGGTTTTTCAGCTATTGGAGTATTATCAGGTGGTGCTGCTGGGATAACTAAGGCTGTAAGCGATGCTAAAAATGCACACAAACAGTTACATGAAAGTGAGCGTCATAATAAAATGATGGAAGCTATTGCATTAAAAGGAGGAAAGGGATTACACTTAAAACCGTATAAGAAAGGATTAGGTCTTTATTTAAATCCAAAAAACCATTAAATGAGCTACCCAAAAGAGCACTTACTAATTATGATTTAGAAGAATTTGGCAAAAAATACTTAAAACATTTCCGTGGAGTTGTTATGCGAGATAATTTATCAAAACGCAAACCTTTGAAATACGAATGTGGTATAATAAATTTAGATAATTCTATTGGAAATGGAACGCATTGGGTAGCTTATTACAAAAATCCTTAAATCATACAATATTTTGACAGCTTTGGAAATGTGCAACCTCCATTAGAAGTAATTAAATATTTAGGAGATAAGCTTGTATATAACTACAATAAATATCAAAACTTTAATTCATATAATTGTGGTCATCTATGTTTAGAATTTTTATTTCATATTGTTAAAAAATAAAGCAAAATTATCAGTAAATAAAACATAATAAAACAAAAATAATGTTTTTTATTATTAGTCTAGCTTTATTAAAACTAACCTACATTAATAATTTTGTTCAAGTTCAAGGTTATTTCTTTCTTTCTATTTAAATAAAAAGAAACATAAAACTATCTGATAAAGAATACTTAGAATTTAGTTGTAATACAAGAAATTTAAAGAAAAATTAGAATTAGAAATATTATATAGGTATACATTTATTATGATGATGATGATCAGCCTTGAAAATCTAGAAAAGCAGAATAGATTTACGAAATATCTAATTATTTCAATTAAAGACATGTCAATAACATTAACTTTAAACGAAAACTGTTCCATATTAACCACTAATTATTTTCCTCCTATAGACCTAAAGTGGGAAGAATACACATGTGGTTTAGTAGATTTTCAAACATATAATTCAATACCGAATATAGATGAGGAAAATAATAGATTTATTATTGATAATAAATCCATCATTCTTCCCATAGGTTCATATGAAATTGAAGATATTGAAGCATTTATCAGAAAAAAATTGAATATTGTTATTAAAAAAATAAACATAATAAGAGTGGAATGTAATATTATTTCCGGAACTTATATTAATGGAGCAGAAGCTCACATTTTACATGAATTCTCTATTAACGTTAGTCCTGGCTATAAAATAATTGAAGTTCCTAATAATGTAATTTATTTACCAGTAACCGTTAATCAGATAAGTTCTATTACTGTAAAACTGCTTCACCAGAACGGTAATTTAGTTAATTTTCGTGGAGAAACAATAACAATTAGATTGCATTTAAAGCCTCAAAATGCTAACATTTAATCAAAATCAATCTCATCAATTCTATATACCTTCACAGAATATGAAACAACAGTTTAATCAAAGGAGTAGAACAAAGAAGTTATTCAAAGGAGTAGGAGGTGGCTATCAACACTTAGAATATAGCAACATACATAATTTTATTTTATTTTTCAAACCAAGTGCAATATTCTTTATTGTTTAAATTATTATTTTTTTTTTTGTTTTATATTTTTGCAATTACATATTTATACCTACATTATGATATTATATACGTATTACCTAATACATGTTTTTTTTTTTTTTAATTAATCATATTTTTTTTCTTATAGAACAAAAAAAAATTGTACTTGTAATAAATATGAATTTAAATTTTATATTTTTGCTTTAAAATTACATTATGTTCTCTTAAGAGTTACGTAATATTTATTTTGATTTTTTTTTTTTTTTGTTTTTTTAAGCTTAGAGTAAAGGAGTAAGCTTAGAGTAATGTTGAAAATAAATTTTGTAAAAGACGTTCTCTTAAGAGTTACGTCGAATTTATATTTTGGCTTTTTATACTTTGAACATGTTTTTGCTTTATTTTTCAGAATAAGGCTTTGGATTAAATTAAACTTTTTATTTAAAAAATAGGATAATTTATTTAATTATTCAAAGCATTGAAATATATCTTAAGATCTATTTCAAAGGAAAAATTTAATTCTAAAATATTGTATAGAATATTTATACAAATAATAAAATTTTTATTTTTATAGCCAAAAATAATAAAATTTGATCTATACATATTATATTCTATATGCAAAAATATTTGTCTGTTAGCAAAAAGTTTTCAACATTATTTCTTCTATCTAATAATTGCTTATTGGTTTGCCCAAAATTTTCGGCAAATCACATATTTATTTCATATATTTATAAATATATAAATTTCATTTATTTTACTAATTTATAATATAATTAAATTTATAATATATTAATTTCATTTACTAATTTATAATATAATTAAAAAATAAATTTTATTTTCTTTTAAGTTAAAATTAAAAAATGTTTAGAAAAAAAAATGATTATGTATATTATTTTAAAAGTTTTAAATAAATCCATGTTTATTCGAAAAAAAATTGATACCTTATTTATTCTTCAATAATTTCGTTGGTCGGCAATGAATTTTTTCTCTAGAGTTTGTGTGTATTTTAATTTGCTCCACTTAACATTTCCAATACCATTGATGAAATTTAAATTTTCCATTTCTTGCTCAATTTTTGTTTTATCTTCTGATAATAGATTTTCTTCACTATTTTGAGCAGGATGCAATTTTGCAGCACTTAATTCTTCAAATTGTGATTTTAATTGACATACTGTAACTTTTCGTAAATCTTTTAACGTTGGTGCAACCATACTGTATTCTCATTATTAAATATGTATTTACATGTTTCAATTTACGGTTCGTATCACAAGATTGACTATCTTTGGATAGCAAATGCTACCGACTGCGCCAATTATGTTTTTCGCGTTCTTTAGAATGAAAATAAAACGACTTAATCATTTAGTTGTGTTCTTAAGACTGATTTTTATTTGACAAAGTTATACTTATATATTAATATGCTTAAATTAACTTAGTGCTAAGATCATCAAAAAAATAATGTTGTTTTTAAAATTTATAAAATCAACTAATCAGGAATGCTAAATACATTTCCTGTTATTGTTAAAATATAAAAATGCTTAAAAAAAAGGTGAATGAGCTAGTATAATATTATGCCAACAAAATACCATGCAACATTATATTAAATTGTGTCAACGCGATGTATCATGCTACATTATGGCAACACATATCTCATGCTACATTATGTCAACATAATATTATGTAACTCGCATTAATATAATATAATATTTAAAATTACATTTACTATTTTGTAATTTAATATACATTTACCACTTAGTATTAAATGGTACTATAGAATATTTGAAAAAGTTTTGGATTGATAATCGTTATGTGGAAGGTTAGAATGTGTTTTTAAAGAATGTATAAACATATAGTTTGAATGTATGTATGTATGTATAACCCATAGTTCTAGAAATTATAAAATTCACCCAAATTATTTTAAAATATTAAAAAAATAATGTTGTAAGCAGAGTGACAGGCTGTGAACATACTAATGGTTCGTACGGGTATCTAAGAGTTGACAAAGGCAACTGTATTCTTTCTCGTTTTTATTATTATTATACTTTCATACAAAAAAAAAAACATTTGAAGTAATAGAATAGATGCAATAAAAATTTATAAATTTATATATACATATTTATTATACGTATTTGCTTTTATTTTTTTTATTTTTAAATGATAGGTACTTTTGTTCAATTTATTTTGATATATTTATGCGCAAGATACATTATAACAAATAGAATGATTAAAAAAGAAATTACAATAATAATGTATTTTATGACAGTCGTTTTATGAGTTTTTTCCTGAATTTGTTTTTTATAGTGTTCAATTTCCATTTTTATATCAATTAAACTTTTACTGAATTGCATTAATTATACCCGTACGATAGGATCGGGTATAATAAAATTACTCCTCCGTTTGTAACACCTCGAAATAAGCGAGCTAGATATACCTTCAAAGGTATGGATCGGATCAGAAAAAAATTCTAAGACTTTTGAGCCATGTCCGTCCGTCCGTCCGTCAGTACGCTAACTCAAAAACTAAGAAAGCTAGAATCTTGAAATTTACACAAAATATTCTGGGAGTAATTTGTAGGTTCCCTATTTTTTTTGGTTGAGTTTGGACAAAAACGTAGGGTAGCTCTCGAACACCTAACTTTTAGATCCCCACATTTTTTTGAAATAGAGCTATGAAATTTTAACTGCTGATAGATCTCACAAAAATATTAATTTTAATTTTAATAACTTTTTTTTGTAGCCCCACCCGTTACGGAGCTACAGCTCCACAAAGGTACAAAAAAGCTCTATATTTAAATTGTTATAGCACAAGTTGTATAAGGTATATCTTCATTTTGAAAACGCCAAACGATTACTACTTTTATTAGCTTTAAAAATATATATACAATAAATACATATTGTGTCTTAATTTACCGTTATGCGAAACTCAAATTTTGCAAAATCCTTTAACCCTTCTATCTTCTAAACGGTTTAAGTTGGAAACTTGAAATTTTGACAGAAGTTAGATCTTTGAAAATAAGTAAGAGTCATTTCAGAAATTTGTAATTTGAAATTTGTAATTTGAAATTTGAGTGGAATGTAATATTATTTCCGGAACTTATATTAATGGAGCAGAAGCTCACATTTTACATGAATTCTCTATTAACGTTAGTCCTGGCTATAAAATAATTGAAGTTCCTAATAATGTAATTTATTTACCAGTAACCGTTAAGCTGATAAGTTCTATTACTGTAAAACTGCTTGACCAGAACGGTAATTTAGTTAATTTTCGTGGAGAAACAATAACAATTAGATTGCATTTAAAGCCTCAAAATGCTAACATTTAATCAAAATCAATCTCATCAATTCTATATACCTTCACAGAATATGAAACAACAGTTTAATCAAAGGAGTAGAACAAAGAAGTTATTCAAAGGAGTAGGAGGTGGCTATCAACACTTAGAATATAGCAACATACATAATTTTATTTTATTTTTCAAACCAAGTGCAATATTCTTTATTGTTTAAATTATTATTTTTTTTTTTTTTGTTTTATATTTTTGCAATTACATATTTATACCTACATTATGATATTATATACGTATTACCTATTACATGTTTTTTTTTTTTTTAATTAATCATATTTTTTTTCTTATAGAACAAAAAAAAATTGTACTTGTAATAAATATGAATTTAAATTTTATATTTTTGCTTTAAAATTACATTATGTTCTCTTAAGAGTTACGTAATATTTATTTTGATTTTTTTTTTTTGTTTTTTTAAGCTTAGAGTAAAGGAGTAAGCTTAGAGTAATGTTGAAAAAAAATTTTGTAAAAGACGTTCTCTTAAGAGTTACGTCGAATTTATATTTTGGCTTTTTATACTTTGAACATGTTTTTGCTTTATTTTTCAGAATAAGGCTTTGGATTAAATTAAACTTTTTATTTAAAAAATAGGATAATTTATTTAATTATTCAAAGCATTGAAATATATCTTAAGATCTATTTCAAAGGAAAAATTTAATTCTAAAATATTGTATAGAATATTTATACAAATAATAAAATTTTTATTTTTATAGCCAAAAATAATAAAATTTGATCTATACATATTATATTCTATATGCAAAAATATTTGTCTGTTAGCAAAAAGTTTTCAACATTATTTCTTCTATCTAATAATTGCTTATTGGTTTGCCCAAAATTTTCGGCAAATCACATATTTATTTCATATATTTATAAATATATAAATTTCATTTATATAAAACTAATTTATAATATAATTAAAAAATAAATTTTATTTTCTTTTAAGTTAAAATTAAGAAATGTTTAGAAAAAAAAATGATTATGTATATTATTTTAAAAGTTTTAAATAAATCCATGTTTATTCGAAAAAAAATTGATACCTTATTTATTCTTCAATAATTTCGTTGGTCGGCAATGAATTTTTTCTCTAGAGTTTGTGTGTGTTTTAATTTGCTCCACTTAACATTTCCAATACCATTGATGAAATTTAAATTTTCCATTTCTTGCTCAATTTTTGTTTTATCTTCTGATAATAGATTTTCTTCACTATTTTGAGCAGGATGCAATTTTGCAGCACTTAATTCTTCAAATTGTGATTTTAATTGACATACTGTAACTTTTCGTAAATCTTTTAACGTTGGTGCAACCATACTGTATTCTAATTATTAAATATGTATTTACATGTTTCAATTTACGGTTCGTATCACAAGATTGACTATCTTTGGATAGCAAATGCTACCGACTGCGCCAATTATGTTTTTCGCGTTCTTTAGAATGAAAATAAAACGACTTAATCATTTAGTTGTGTTCTTAAGACTGATTTTTATTTGACAAAGTTATACTTATATATTAATATGCTTAAATTAACTTAGTGCTAAGATCATCAAAAAAATAATGTTGTTTTTAAAATTTATAAAATCAACTAATCAGGAATGCTAAATACATTTCCTGTTATTGTTAAAATATAAAAATGCTTAAAAAAAAAGGTGAATGAGCTAGTATAATATTATGCCAACAAAATACCATGCAACATTATATTAAATTGTGTCAACGCGATGTATCATGCTACATTATGGCAACACATATCTCATGCTACATTATGTCAACATAATATTATGTAACTCGCATTAATATAATATAATATTTAAAATTACATTTACTATTTTGTAATTTAATATACATTTACCACTTAGTATTAAATGGTACTATAGAATATTTGAAAAAGTTTTGGATTGATAATCGTTATGTGGAAGGTTAGAATGTGTTTTTAAAGAATGTATAAACATATAGTTTGAATGTTTGTATGTATGTATAACCCATAGTTCTAGAAATTATAAAATTCACCCAAATTATTTTAAAATATTAAAAAAATAATGTTGTAAGCAGAGTGACAGGCTGTGAACATACTAATGGTTCGTACGGGTATCTAAGAGTTGACAAAGGCAACTGTATTCTTTCTCGTTTTTATTATTATTATACTTTCATACAAAAAAAAAAACATTTGAAGTAATAGAATAGATGCAATAAAAAATTTATAAATTTATATATACATATTTATTATACGTATTTGCTTTTATTTTTTTTCTTTTTAAATGATAGGTACTTTTGTTCAATTTATTTTGATATATTTATGCGCAAGATACATTATAACAAATAGAATGATTAAAAAAGAAATTACAATAATAATGTATTTTATGACAGTCGTTTTATGAGTTTTTTCCTGAATTTGTTTTTTATAGTGTTCAATTTCCATTTTTATATCAATTAAACTTTTACTGAATTGCATTAATTATACCCGTACGATAGGATCGGGTATAATAAAATTACTCCTCCGTTTGTAACACCTCGAAATAAGCGAGCTAGATATACCTTCAAAGGTATGGATCGGATCAGAAAAAAATTCTAAGACTTTTGAGCCATGTCCGTCCGTCCGTCCGTCAGTACGCTAACTCAAAAACTAAGAAAGCTAGAATCTTGAAATTTACACAAAATATTCTGGGAGTAATTTGTAGGTTCCCTATTTTTTTTGGTTGAGTTTGGACAAAAACGTAGGGTAGCTCTCGAACACCTAACTTTTAGATCCCCACATTTTTTTGAAATAGAGCTATGAAATTTTAACTGCTGATAGATCTCACAAAAATATTAATTTTAATTTTAATAACTTTTTTTTGTAGCCCCACCCGTTACGGAGCTACAGCTCCACAAAGGTACAAAAAAGCTCTATATTTAAATTGTTATAGCACAAGTTGTATAAGGTATATCTTCATTTTGAAAACGCCAAACGATTACTACTTTTATTAGCTTTAAAAATATATATACAATAAATACATATTGTGTCTTAATTTACCGTTATGCGAAACTCAAATTTTGCAAAATCCTTTAACCCTTCTATCTTCTAAACGGTTTAAGTTGGAAACTTGAAATTTTGACAGAAGTTAGATCTTTGAAAATAAGTAAGAGTCATTTCAGAAATTTGTAATTTGAAATTTGTAATTTGAAATTTGAGTGGAATGTAATATTATTTCCGGAACTTATATTAATGGAGCAGAAGCTCACATTTTACATGAATTCTCTATTAACGTTAGTCCTGGCTATAAAATAATTGAAGTTCCTAATAATGTAATTTATTTACCAGTAACCGTTAATCAGATAAGTTCTATTACTGTAAAACTGCTTCACCAGAACGGTAATTTAGTTAATTTTCGTGGAGAAACAATAACAATTAGATTGCATTTAAAGCCTCAAAATGCTAACATTTAATCAAAATCAATCTCATCAATTCTATATACCTTCACAGAATATGAAACAACAGTTTAATCAAAGGAGTAGAACAAAGAAGTTATTCAAAGGAGTAGGAGGTGGCTATCAACACTTAGAATATAGCAACATACATAATTTTATTTTATTTTTCAAACCGAGTGCAATATTCTTTATTGTTTAAATTATTATTTTTTTTTTTTTTGTTTTATATTTTTGCAATTACATATTTATACCTACATTATGATATTATATACGTATTACCTATTACATGTTTTTTTTTTTTTTAATTAATCATATTTTTTTTCTTATAGAACAAAAAAAAATTGTACTTGTAATAAATATGAATTTAAATTTTATATTTTTGCTTTAAAATTACATTATGTTCTCTTAAGAGTTACGTAATATTTATTTTGATTTTTTTTTTTTTTTGTTTTTTTAAGCTTAGAGTAAAGGAGTAAGCTTAGAGTAATGTTGAAAAAAAATTTTGTAAAAGACGTTCTCTTAAGAGTTACGTCGAATTTATATTTTGGCTTTTTATACTTTGAACATGTTTTTGCTTTATTTTTCAGAATAAGGCTTTGGATTAAATTAAACTTTTTATTTAAAAAATAGGATACTTTATTTAATTATTCAAAGCATTGAAATATATCTTAAGATCTATTTCAAAGGAAAAATTTAATTCTAAAATATTGTATAGAATATTTATACAAATAATAAAATTTTTATTTTTATAGCCAAAAATAATAAAATTTGATCTATACATATTATATTCTATATGCAAAAATATTTGTCTGTTAGCAAAAAGTTTTCAACATTATTTCTTCTATCTAATAATTGCTTATTGGTTTGCCCAAAATTTTCGGCAAATCACATATTTATTTCATATATTTATAAATATATAAATTTCATTTATATAAAACTAATTTATAATATAATTAAAAAATAAATTTTATTTTCTTTTAAGTTAAAATTAAGAAATGTTTAGAAAAAAAAATGATTATGTATATTATTTTAAAAGTTTTAAATAAATCCATGTTTATTCGAAAAAAAATTGATACCTTATTTATTCTTCAATAATTTCGTTGGTCGGCAATGAATTTTTTCTCTAGAGTTTGTGTGTATTTTAATTTGCTCCACTTAACATTTCCAATACCATTGATGAAATTTAAATTTTCCATTTCTTGCTCAATTTTTGTTTTATCTTCTGATAATAGATTTTCTTCACTATTTTGAGCAGGATGGAATTTTGCAGCACTTAATTCTTCAAATTGTGATTTTAATTGACATACTGTAACTTTTCGTAAATCTTTTAACGTTGGTGCAACCATACTGTATTCTAATTATTAAATATGTATTTACATGTTTCAATTTACGGTTCGTATCACAAGATTGACTATCTTTGGATAGCAAATGCTACCGACTGCGCCAATTATGTTTTTCGCGTTCTTTAGAATGAAAATAAAACAACTTAATCATTTAGTTGTGTTCTTAAGACTGATTTTTATTTGACAAAGTTATACTTATATATTAATATGCTTAAATTAACTTAGTGCTAAGATCATCAAAAAAATAATGTTGTTTTTAAAATTTATAAAATCAACTAATCAGGAATGCTAAATGCATTTCCTGTTATTGTTAAAATATAAAAATGCTTAAAAAAAAAGGTGAATGAGCTAGTATAATATTATGCCAACAAAATACCATGCAACATTATATTAAATTGTGTCAACGCGATGTATCATGCTACATTATGGCAACACATATCTCATGCTACATTATGTCAACATAATATTATGTAACTCGCATTAATATAATATAATATTTAAAATTACATTTACTATTTTGTAATTTAATATACATTTACCACTTAGTATTAAATGGTACTATAGAATATTTGAAAAAGTTTTGGATTGATAATCGTTATGTGGAAGGTTAGAATGTGTTTTTAAAGAATGTATAAACATATAGTTTGAATGTTTGTATGTATGTATAACCCATAGTTCTAGAAATTATAAAATTCACCCAAATTATTTTAAAATATTAAAAAAATAATGTTGTAAGCAGAGTGACAGGCTGTGAACATACTAATGGTTCGTACGGGTATCTAAGAGTTGACAAAGGCAACTGTATTCTTTCTCGTTTTTATTATTATTATACTTTCATACAAAAAAAAAAAACATTTGAAGTAATAGAATAGATGCAATAAAAAATTTATAAATTTATATATACATATTTATTATACGTATTTGCTTTTATTTTTTTTCTTTTTAAATGATAGGTACTTTTGTTCAATTTATTTTGATATATTTATGCGCAAGATACATTATAACAAATAGAATGATTAAAAAAGAAATTACAATAATAATGTATTTTATGACAGTCGTTTTATGAGTTTTTTCCTGAATTTGTTTTTTATAGTGTTCAATTTCCATTTTTATATCAATTAAACTTTTACTGAATTGCATTAATTATACCCGTACGATAGGATCGGGTATAATAAAATTACTCCTCCGTTTGTAACACCTCGAAATAAGGGAGCTAGATATACCTTCAAAGGTATGGATCGGATCAGAAAAAAATTCTAAGACTTTTGAGCCATGTCCGTCCGTCCGTCCGTCAGTACGCTAACTCAAAAACTAAGAAAGCTAAAATCTTGAAATTTACACAAAATATTCTGGGAGTAATTTGTAGGTTCCCTATTTTTTTTGGTTCAGTTTGGACCAAAACTTAGGGTAGCTCTCGAACACCTAACTTTTAGATCCCCACATTTTTTTTGAAATAGAGCTATGAAATTTTAACTGCTGATAGATCTCACAAAAATATTAATTTTATTTTTAATAACTTTTTTTTGTAGCCCCACCCGTTACGGAGCTACAGCTCCACAAAGGTACAAAAAAGCTCTATATTTAAATTGTTAAAGCACAAGTTGTATAAGGTATATCTTCATTTTGAAAACGCCAAACGATTACTACTTTTATTAGCTTTAAAAATATATATACAATAAATATATATTGTGTCTTAATTTACCGTTATGCGAAACTCAAATTTTGCAAAATCCTTTAACCCTTAGTTAGTTGGAAACCTGAAATTTTGACAGAAGTTAGATCTTTGAAAATAAGTAAGAGTCATTTCAGAAATTTTTTTTGTATCACCCCCCGTTTAGGAGCTGTAAGGGGTCAAAAACTGAAAATTTCCTATTTTTAAACACCTGTAACTTGAACACCTGTTAAAATTTTTGTGAAGTAATATATAAAAATTAAAGCTTCAACATTATACTCTTATTTCTGTTAACAACTTTTTTTAATAATATAGGGTTACTTTAAAATTGACGAAAGTGTAACTTGATTTTTTCAAATTTTCTAACAAATTTCTTCAACAAATTTTTTGCATTTTGTTTTACTCGATAATTTGAAATTGTTGAGGATATAATGCGTAGTACAAAAAAATATAAATAAATAAACAACATAACGGTTGCTTGAAGAATTTTTATTTATATGATATTGATATGTATACATACTTATATAAAATCATGTTTATTTACATATCGTATATGTCACTGATGAATGAATGATAAGAGTATATATGTATATAATATAGCGCCGTATTTACATACATATATGTATTTTATTGTACTTGTAAGAAATTATTCTGTCAATGGAATTTAAAATATAATATATAATATTATATTTATAATATAATATAATATTTAAAATTATATTTATTATTTTGTACTAAGTAAATTTAATATACATTAGTATTAGTATTAAATGGTACTATAGAATATTTGAAAAAGTTTTGGATTGATAATCGTTATGTGGAAGGTTAGAATCTGCTTTTGAAGAATGTACATATAAACATATAGTTTGAATATATGTACAAGCCATAGTTCTAGAAATTATAAAATTCACCCAAATTATTTTAAAATACTAAAATATTAAAAAAATAATATTGTAAGCAGAGTGATAGGCATTGAACATACTAACGGTTCGTACGGGTATCTAAGAGTTGACAAAGGCAACTGTATTCTTCCTCGTTTTTTGTTAAAATAAATTATGTTTTCTTGAATACTAGGAATTTTTACAACTTTGGAAATATTAAAATTAAATTTTAGTGGATTGAGATTTATGAAATTGGTTTCTAATATGACTGTAGTGTAATTTAATGGCTCTATAATTTTTGTAATTAATTTAGTATTCTTTGTTTCTGCTGTACAACATGCAGACAAATATATGCATCCACTATTATTTAGCTTTACAATTTTGAAATCATTGGGACAATAAACTTTCAATGAAGTTTTAGATGCAGTAATGAAAATCCACGTATTTATTGCATTTGATTTATACCATAATTCGTTTTTTAAACTGAAAATTCGAATATCGCAAAAAGAATTTAAATCTGGCTCACCATATATAGTCTTTGCTATGCAAGAGCTACTAGCTTTCGCTGGTATATTTGCACTGCAGAAAAACATTTTTAAAGAAAACTTCGGAAGATTGCTTAGCACTTTACAAAGCGTTAAGTCTTCCTGATCGAAACTAATAAAAGTATCATGTTTTTGATTTATTGCAACAAGATTTTGTTTAAAATCAATATAGTAGTATTTCCTGTTTCCTAAAAAGATTGGTATTGGGTAAATTTTAAAAATAGAAAAATCTTCTCTAGCCACTAAAGGTATTGAGATTTCGAATATAATCCATTTTTGTGTATATTTTGCTCTGATTTCTAATATCTTTGCAAATTGTAGAAGGTTATTTTTTGTTATTGGTAAAGGAAGTTCATGCATTTTAATTATTAACTGGATTTTTTCTAGAGATTCAAGCAAAATTTCTGGATGTGTAGTTTTGAAATCTATTTCATTATTCAGTGATTTTCTTAATGAAACAAGAATATCATCTTGTCTTCTATCAAAGTTTTGAATGTAGGAAGTTAGAATGATTGAAGTTTCATCTAAATCATGTAAAGATTGTTTATATATAGTAATATTTTCAATTCTTGGAAGTAAATTCTTTAGTAATTCGTTATTAATTTTTGAATTTAACGTAGAATTTTGAAATATTTCAAATGAATTTCTTAAAATAGTACTTTGTTTTTCGATTATGTGTGAGATAAATTTATTGAACTCCTTATTTTCTATGTATTCAGAATCTTTTGCATTAATTACACCAAATAATTCTTTTAACAAAGAACCACCAATGCCACCAATGTTTATAAGACCGCGTTTTTGTTTTGTATATAAGAAAAATTTTTTAATTTCTTGCTGGGTGTTAGTAATTTTGGATAGTTTTGTATTTAAAAAATGAATAGTTAAAGAGCAATGATCCATAGGAAATATTTCCTTTATTTCTTTACACATATTTTTAAATTGTCAAAATTTATTTGGATTTCATCCAGTTCAATTTTCATGTTTGTCAGATCATAATATAAAATTAATTTCCAATTTGATGAAATAATTCGGTAGTCTCCCAAAGGTTCTAAGTATAAGCCAGAATTTGCATCGTGTTTCGTTATGTTGAACATCATTTGTGATTTTCCAGTGGAAATTAGAAAATATAGAAATCTACAATATTAAAAAAATACAATAAATGAATCATATTATTATATCTAAAGTCTTGTCTTAGTCAATAAACAGTTTTAAGAGATTGTTATGAACCATTTTGGTTTTCCTACCAATTTTGATAGTAGTTTTTTCTGGAGAATTTATTTCTATAACTTCGTAAGGTCCTAGATAACAGGAGGTCAATTTCTTATGTTTTCTTACAGTATCAAGTAACAAAACTTTATCTCCTATAAGAACGTCTAACGTTTTCGTATCTTTATCATAAATTTTTTTATTATTTTCTTTAGATTTTATTAGGTTATCTCTGGCTTCGTTGTAGCTATGTTGAAGGCGATATATTTTAATTCGAGAACATAATCATCTATATTATATAATGACTCGAAAGTTCCAGTAATAGCTGAGGGTAATTCTGGTTTTATGCCAAACAAAATTTCATATGGCGAAAATTTTGTTGAAGTACTAGGAGTTGTATTATGCGCGAATATTGCAAAATCTAACCACATATATCCCAGTTATCAGAATCCTTATTCGCGTAGCAGCGTAAATAGTTTCCCAAGGTGCGATGTGCCTTTTCTAAGGGTGATATTGTTATTATTATTACTATTACTATTATGATTATTATTATTTTTATTATTATTATTATTATTATTATTATTACTATTATTATTATTATTATTATTATTATTATTATTATTATTATTATTATTATTATTATTATTATTATTATTATTATTATTATTATTATTATTATTATTATTATTATTATTATTATTATTATGATTATTATTATTATTATTTTTATTATTATTATTATTAGTATTATTATTATTATTATTAATATTATTATTATTATTATTATTATTATTATTATTATTATTATTATTATTATTACTATTATTATTATTAATATTATTATTATTATTATTACTATTATTATTTTTATTATTCTTATTATTATTTATTATTATTATTATTATTTAGGTAAGTGAATTTTATAATTAAAGTAATTTTGTTTTTCTCGTTTTATTTCCCTTGTAACAATGTTTTTCAATTCTTTAAATTTAGCTTGAATTTCCAGACAATTTGGATTCTTCTTTAGCTTTTTAAATAATTTATTTCTTTTTTCAATTAAATATAACATTTCTTTAGTCATCCACTGATTATTTTTTCTAATTCTTGTTACCTTTTTTACGGTAACCAAGCCAATTATAATATTTTAATAAGATCACTAATATACACTATCACAACTATTTGTTTGAAGTAGATTACTAATTTGAGCCTTAAATTTTTGAATGTTTTGTAACACATATTTCCTTGTTGAAAATAGGTTCACGTTTTTTGTAATTTTATTTATCCTGATTATGATGGCTTTATGGTCCATATTACCTACATCTGGAGTAGTAATTTTAAAATCATACTTTTCATTTTTTAAATCAGATAGTATATGATCAGTAATTGTAAAAGTGTTTTCTGTAACTACTAGATCTTTTTTAGTTAACCCATTATTTATATCAATCGCGTTATATTCCAGCATTGTTTTATGAGATCCGAAAAGCTCTGTATCAGATAATAAATCAATATTAGTATCGCCCACCATCACAATATTTTTATATTTATTAAAAATTGAATCTAAGTGTGATATAAATGCACTATTATTTTCACTAGAACTCTGGTAGTACACAGCAAGCTTAATAACTGGAGTGGTGCCATCTAATGATATAATTATTGTATTAAACTGTTCCAAGACTTCCAGGATTTTATAATCAATGTTTTGCTTGACATAAATAGCAGCCCCACCTCCTCTATTCAAATTATTATAAATAAATGGAGCTGCATACCCAGGGATATTAAAAAAAATCACCTCATCGGAATATATCCAAGCTTCACCAATCATAATTATGTCAATGAATTTTTTAATTTTTATAAATGATTCAACTTCAACCATATTTTTTCTGAGACTTCTGGCATTCAAATGTACAATATTGAAATTAAACAGTGTATTTTGCATCATGGTTTTGCCAAGTTTGTCTTATTTTCTGCAAATAAGATATATATTTTTTCCCTATATTTGGTAGTAATATGTCTTCTGTAATAAGCTAGAACTTGAAGTGCTTCTTTTTTAGACACTCCTGTGTTCTCGAGGTAAACTAGGTACAGGTTAGAAAGTTCTTTATAATTATTTGGCAATCCCCCTTGACCAATGAGTACTTTTAAACTAGTCTGAGTCATACCTTCGTAGCAAATACCATCCTGATCATGGGTACGACAAAAACAGTCTCACGTTTTATTATTATTCACATATTCTTTTATATCAATATTATCAATATAAGTATTAGTATCCTCCATATTCTGTAGTTGCTAATATCCAATTGTTTACTTCTTTAGACATAATTTATGTTGATAAGCTGGACACAATTTGCTAAATGTTTTATGAATCACATCCACTTATATTTTAAGTTTCTCGTTATATTTAGTGAAATTTATACATTTATTGATGTCCTCATTTTTACAATCATTTATCTTATGGAATTGGTGGTACTTTAAACATGTTTCCTTATTCCTACTTTCCACTAATTTGTGGTTAAAACCTTTGCATTTGAAACATCTTAGAATATTTATAGCTTCGAACAATTTACACCTTTCCCATCCTATGCACAATCGTTCGTTTTTCCAAATTTTGGTAAAACTTTCCTTATCCACTTCAATTATTGCATTAAACTTTTCCTTATTAAATTTTTTTACAGTGTATACTTTTACTACCTTCATTTCAACCATTTCCATAAAGGGGTTTTAATTTTTAAATTTTTCCACAATTTCACTTTCACTGAATTTATCACTCATATGGACTACCTCAATTTGCGATTTTATTGCTATTGGTAGTTTGATGCCGTAACCTTCATTTAATTTCTTTTCTAATTCTTTTTTAATTTTTTCCCGTTCTTCAATTGTTCCAATTTCAATCGAAACTGCTCCATTTGTTCGATTTTCAATATTTTTTATTGAAAATTTTTTGGATCTACCTTCTTATTTAAATCCCGTCTTGTTAATTCACTTTTTTGTTTATTTTTGGTTTAATAATCAAAGGTAATTCTTTTTTCATTTTCGGTAAATTTGTTTTGCTTACATTTGCATTTTTTTTTTAAATATCAGATAATAATACCTTTACCTTTTGACCTACATTTGCAATATTTTCATTTAATTTGATATGTTTTAATTCATTCATTAGTTCATTACTCTTTTGCGATGAGTTTTTTATAGACTCATTCATTTTTTCTGATTCCGTTTTGAATGATTGCGTAATTTTTACATACATTTGTTATTTGTTAAATTTCTTTTTGTTGGGTAATTTTTATTTGTTCCAATCTCTCCATATATCTGCTTTCAATTGCCCTTAGTAATTTCATAATTTATTTATCATTTTTTTGCAAGGCACATTCAAATTCATTTTTGTATTCCTTTAAATATTCCGAATTTTTTTTAACCGACATGTCCATATTTTGCAGTACTAAATCCAGATTACTAATGTATAGCGTACAATCATCACATAATAATTTTAATATTTGGCTAGTATTTAGTATACCAATTGAATACTGGTCCAATCTGCTAAATTTTGATGATATATGAAAAAATTTGCCACATACACCACTGCATCTAATTCCAGCCTCCTCTCCTTTTATTTTTGTTTTGCATTTATGGCAATCCGCCATTCTTATAGTTGTCCGTTAGAACTATTTTTAGAACGATGTATTACAGTATTACACTACATTTTAGTAAAAATAAATATGATAATACATTGTACGTAAACATTAAAAATAAGTTAAATTATACATTAAAATTATTGGATTATTACACCTTTCCCTCATGGGAAAAAAAATTTTGTATAATTATTAATAAAGATGAAATTTTTTTCTTAACAATTAATTTCTAATAATCTTTTCTTTTTCTATAATGTAATAATTTTAATTTAGTTTCTTTTATAAAAACTGTTTGTTTTTTTAATACAAGTTATTTAAATATTTTATTTATAATTTTGTTTAAAATATTTTAATTAAGATTTTATGTTATGTTATGTTATGTTAAATAATTTTTTTAATTTTTCAAGATTCTTTTTTTTTTTATACCCGTACGATAAGTATCGGGTGTAATAAAATTACTCCACCGTTTGTAACACCTCGAAATAAGCGAGCTAGATATACTTTCAAAGGTATGGATCGGATCAGAATCAAATTCTAAGTCGATTAAGCCATGTCCGTCCGTCAGCACACTAACTCAAAAACTAAGAAACCTAGAATCTTGAAATTTACACTAAATATTGTGGGAGCAATTTGTAGGTTTCCTTTTTTTTTTTGGTTGAGTTCCGACCAAAACTTCGGGTAGCTCCCGAACAACTAACTTTTAGATCTCCACAATTTTTTTGTAATAGAGCCATGAAACTGCTATAGATATCATAAAAATATTAATTTTATGTTTATATTAATTTTTCTGTATCCCCGCCCGTTAAGGAGCTATAGTCCCCCAAAGTTCGAAAAATATCTATATTTAAATTGTTATAACACAAGCTCTATAAGGTATGTCTTCAATCTGATTCCAAATTCCAAAATTCCAAACGATAAGTGCTATTATGTGCTTTACAAACATGTATATAATAAATATATACCTGTGCTATACGGTGTCTTAATTTACCGTTATGCGAAACTGAATTATTACAAAATCCTTTAATAACCCTTCTATCTTCTAAACGGTTTAAGTTAGAAACTTGAAGTTTTGACAGAAGTTAGATCTTTGAAAATAAGTATGAGTCATTTCAGAATTTTTTTTTGTATCACCCCCCCATTTAGGAGCTGTAAGGGGTCAAAAACTGATAATTTCCTATTTTTAAACACCTGTAACTTGAACACCTGTTAAAATTTTTTTGAAGTAATACATAAAAATTAAAGCTTCAACATTATACTCTTATTTCTGTTAACAACTTTTTTTAATAATATAGGGTTACTTTATAATTGACGAAAGCGTTACTTGATTTTTTCAAATTTTCTAACAAATTTCTTTAACGAATTTTTTGCATTTCGTTTTACTCGATAATTTGAAATTGTTGAGGATATAATGCGTAATACAAAAAAATGTATATACTTACTTATTCGAAAAAAGTGTGCTATAAATTTTACTTTAAAATTTAATAATTAAAAAAACCCAAATTAATCTCAGTACTTTCTTTATTCTTCACAAATTAATAATAATCATTTATTTTTCTTACAGTATTTAACTTAAAATTATTCTAAAACTTATTCCTAAAATTTCTTATCAGCAAATCGATAAATTACAATTAGTAAAGGTTATTACTTTATCGGCTTACTGTTATATCAAATGCATGAAATTGTTACAACATAACTTAAATGCAATGTACAAAAAAAACCGTATCATATTTCGGGTCATTGTTTTGTATCTTCTTTATTAATTAAAATGTTCAAAGAATAAGTGCATTGAACATTTTGTACTACGCAAACAAAAAATATGTCATATTTCAGTTCATGAATTTGTTGTTGTTAAATAAATTGTTGAATGCATAAGTGCATTGAACAATTTGTTATTTTTATTTTCAAAATTGGGTTATTTAGAATTAGGTAATAAATTTGATTGTGACATAATAAAAATTGTAAGATAAGCTAATTTGAATTTAAAAAGAAAAGTGAATTTGAAAAGAAAAGTAAAAAGTAAATTTTATTTTAGAATTTAATGAAAGGGCAATTAATAAATTTAATAAATTTCGTTATTTGCGGGCAATCTTGTTGTATGATTTGTGGTGAAGAAGAATGTGATGATATAACTCCTCCCCCCTTAAGATTCGACTCCGTGCAAATTTCTTTTAATTCAATATTTATTTTCGAACTTTTTGCTTTAAATTGTTTTAGGCAATGAAAGCCAATAGACAGTGATAATACAAGAATAATGCCAATAAATGAGTTTGCGAAAACGCTTGCGTGTCACTTCCAAGAACTGTTATATTTAATTTCCTCTATTATTTTTGTATTGTTAATATTGGAGGCATGTAATTCTGTCAATTGTATAGCATTAACCACTTGTTCAATGCTTATATTACGTTCGAAGTATGGCAAGATATTATTGTAATATTCCTTCTCATAATTTTCTTGTTGAAATGAATCAAGTGAAATTTTACAATTTGTAAATTTTACAACATTATTGCCTTTTATGTGGATCATATCCGGTTGACCACAGTTATTATAAAGGATTGTTTTGTTTAAGTTAATTGTAACAACTACAGTGTCCGATATTTTTATTATACTAGCAGAAAGGTTAATTCGGAAATTACATTTCATGTGATTGTCATTTAATAAATTTTTTATACAATTATCATCAAAAGGTATTAGATCTTTTTCCATAACATTTTTCTTATCAATAAATTTAAAAATACTTTGTTTACATATAATGATTTTTTTTGTATTAGTATCTAGTTCTAAGTTTACATTTTTATTTTTATAATTTATAATTTTATAATTTTTAATTTTTTCTAAAATAGTTACAAAACATTTTTCATTTTTGGAAATTGGTATAGATAAAACAAATATTATAGAATTGTTACGGAAAAGAACGCAATTTTTAATGAAAGGTAGTATTTCTATGGTGATATTATAATTTTTAATTTCTGTTTGTGTTAAAATATCCTTTGACAGTATTTCTAACTTACTAGCTAAGATTATTTCCTTAATATTTAAAATTTGTCTTGTTAATAAATCAATATTTTCAATTATTTCGGTTTTAATCATAAAGTACTCTAATTTTTTATTTATTTTATCAATATTATTTTGGAAATTATTAATTACATTTTTTATTTCATTTTGAGCTAAGTTAATATGATCGGTAATGTTTTTTATTTCATTAGATATTTTTTGGTTTATTAATACTTGATCGTTAACATTATTAATTAATTTACCGTTATTTTGTTCTATTACCTTTAAGTGTTCCTCTATTTCTTTTCTATCGTCGTCGTCCATTACACCAATAGCAAAGCGAAGAATATTTCCACCAAGATTAAACAATGATCTTTTACTTACGTGGTGTGGAATAATACTATTGTAATCTTCCTTTAGGTGTTTTAATTTATGTAACAAAATCGAAGGAATATCAGTTTCGTTTTGAAGTTGTAATACGTTTGATTCTATTTTGTTAATAATTGTTTCGTATTGAGTTAGCTCGACAACATGCAATATTCTTCTGTAACTTTGTATTATTTTAAGCTCAGATTCCTCGAAGAGAATGTAACCATTTCCAGGTGGTATTTGGTTAACATCTATGGATGAGCGAGACAGGACAATTGGAAAAATCAGTAAGAGGACAAAGAGAATTAATCCTAGAATAAGATACAAGTAATTAGTTTTGGTACGTGAATTTTCTTTTAAATTGATTAATGTAACGTGGAATATTTTCTTTGTTAATTTTAAAATGATCGTTATTTGAATCGGTGATTTGAATTTTTTTGTGATAAGGTTGTAGTTTCGTAATTCTGTTTAGTTTAAGATAATTGGGAGGCTTACCATTGGTTTTACCTTTATTACGTTTCTCGATCGCTTTTTCTTTAATTTTTGTATTCATTTATTTGATAGAAGGATATTGATCGGAAGAGATAGTACCATTTAGAAAATCAATTGGCTTTTTGCCAGTTGAAGTGTGAATAGTTTCGTTGTAAACTTTTAAACTTTTGATAATGGGATCTTCGTCCGTAATTTGACCTTCTTCTTTTTCGATCGTATTCAAAATTCGCAGGTGTTCATTTAATGTATTATGGAATCTTTCAATATCCGCATTACTACTATGGTTATTTGGAGTAGTAAAATGAACAGCAATTCCTTCTGTTTCTAAATAATTTTTGAAATTGAGGCTGTTTAAACTCTTCTCTTGGTCGGTTACAACTTTAACAGGTTTACCGAAAGATGCTATATATTGCATAAATCCATTTTTCAAATCCACCCAATTCCTAGATTTTAAGGGAATAATTTGGGCGTGCTTTGAAAATTTGTCAATTATTGTCAAGTATGGATTTCCTTTTGTGTGAAACCATATGTCCATATGGACTATTTGTAATGGTTTTTCAGGAGTTTCTGTAATTTTTAAGGGTAGATTTAAAGGACGTCTTTCATACTTCGCGATGTTGCAAATGTGACAATTATTTATAACATTTTGAATTTCATTTTTCAATTTAGGAAAATAGTAGCTTTCCTTTAAATTTAAGTAGACATCATTGATACCTCTATGATTTGTTTTTGTGTGTTGGTCAAGAATAAGTTCCTTTATTTCGAGACGATATAAAATGTCAGTAAGTAAAAGTGAGCCTTTGTTTAATTTTATTAGTTTATTTTTTGAAAAATATTTTAGGTATGTATTTTGAAAAGAACTGTAAATATTAATATCTTCCATCATAATTCCTATTATTCCTTTACTAGGAATATGATTTTTAAAAACTTCAATAAAAAAATCCTCGTTAGGATTAGGATGTATGAAAATTTTCCTTGTTCTACGATGGATTTTAAATAATTTCAATTGTTCCGGTGAACCCTTTTTTATGATGATCTGTGTTTTGTAGAAATTAATTTGTGATTCTGATATAGCAATATATTCGGAATTGTCTTCATCAGCTGAATGCATTGTAGCATCAGTCGATTTTATTTCGTCAATTTCCATGTCATTTGAATTATTCTCGTTTAAATTTAACCTATTTAGATTTGATTCGTTTAAATGAATCTGAACACGTGAGAGAGCATCGGCAACTTTGTTTTCTCGTCCACTTAAATATTCTATGTCAAAATTAAATTCTTCTAACTTGATTTTCCATCTTTGTAACTTGGAATTAGGTTCCTTCAACTTATGAAGCCATTGGAGAGGTTTGTGGTCGGTTTTAATAGTAAATTTACGTCCAAAAAGGTATGGACGGAAATATTTAGTTGCCCAGACTATTGCAAGTAACTCCTTTTCGATGGTAGAGTATTTGCATTCATGTTCATTCAAGGTACGTGAAGCGTAGCATATAGGATGGTTATCTTGTGATAACACAGCACCTATAGCGAAATCACTTGCATCCGTAGTCAAGACGAAAGTTTTTGAGAAATTAGGATACACAAGAATAGGGTCCGTTGTAATAAGCATTTTTAGTTTACTAAAAGCTTCCTTATAATCAGTGTTACTAACATCAATACGCTTTCCTTTTTTTAAACAAAGTGTAATTGGTTTAGCAATTTTTGCAAAGTCTTTAATAAATTTCCTATAGTAACCCACTAAACCTAAGAAACTTTTTATTTGCTTAGGCGTTTTGGGTATCGGAAATTTATTTATAGCTTCAATTTTATTGGGGTTTGGTTTTATTCCCCTTGTTGTTATTATATCACCCAAGAATTCTGTCTCTTGTTTCATAAACTCGCTTTTGTCGAGTTGAATTTTTAAATTTGCGTCTTCGAGTCTCTTAAGGATCTTTTGTAAGATAGTAAAGTGCTCTTCTTTGCTAGTGCTAAATATGATGATATCATCCAAATACACGTAACAATATTTGCCTATAAATTCTTTTAGTACGGAATTTATTAAGCGTTGGAAGGTTGCCGGGGCATTTTTAAGCCCGAATGGCATTCGCAAGAACTCATAATGGCCATTGTTTGTGCTAAAAGCTGTTTTTTTTATGTCATTTTTTGCTATCTCGATTTGGTGGAAGCCTTTAGCCAAATCGAGAGTAGTGAAATACATTGCACGACCAAGTTTGTCAAGGATTTCATCGATATTCGGGATTGGGTACTTGTCATCTATAGTAACGTTATTTAGTTTCCTGTAATCAATGACAATACGCCATTTTTGTTCCTTTGATGCATCGATCTTTTTTGGGACAACCTATAAAGGAGCCAAATAGGGTGAATCGCTGTGTCTTATTATTCCCTGGTTTAGCATTTCGTCGATTTGTTTGTCGACTTCCTTTTTATGTACTTCGGGATACCTATAAATCTTAGTGTAGATTGGTATTTCGTTAGTGGTATTAATTGCGTGTTTGATTTCGTGGGTGAAAGTTAAATCATCACCTTCATAAAAAAAGGCTTTATTGAACTTTTTTAAAATTTTTAAAAGTTCACTTTTAATTGTGTGATCTAAATGACCACATCTAATATTGTTTTCACCTACGAAAATTTCATTTTGAAAAATTTTTAACTCTTTCATTGGTACTGGGATATTATATTCTTTTTCGTCTTTTTCATTAAAATAGAGGGGAATAATATTGCCAGTGTTTATTTTTAAACAATTGTTTTCATAGTCAATTATAGATTGTAACGGTTTGAGAATGTTGTTACCTATTAAACCGTCAAATCTATCATGGAAGTCTATTTCTAAGAATTCGAATTTTTCCTTAGAGTCAAATTCGAGAAAAGGATCAATTATGGTTTTCGTATCACATGCAAACGTATTGCGTAATGTTTTAATATTAATAGGTTCAATTTTGGATTTGTAAATTGGATTACAAATTCCACTATTTATTATGTTTATAGTAGCACCTGAATCTATAATAAATTTTAAAGGTCTTCCTTTTGATTGTATCTTTATATAAGGAAGTTCCTGTTTTGATCCGAGGCTATTGAGTGAAAATTTTCAATTTCGCGATTTGATTTTTCATAGTTATCTTGTGTTTCGAGAGCATTAATTCTACGATTTATGGTAGTTGGGTCAACTTCCATGGTTTCGTAGTTTCTTTGGTTGTTTCTAAAATGGTTAAAATTTTGTTGGGAAGATCGCGTATTAAAATTTTGTTGGGTTTTACGAAGATGGTTATGACTATTATATGTGTAATTATTATTATTAAAATTACGAGGTTGGAAATCTGACCTAAAATTGTTATTGTTACTGTGATTATTGTTACTATGGTTGTTTGTAAAATTATTATTACTTTTATTGTTACAATTGTTATTCTTATAAGCACCATTTTTATTTCTATTGAGATTTTTACTAAAAATATCATTTTTATTTTGATATTTGGATGGATTGATTCGGCGTAATTACCTTCATACAAAATATCCATTGCATTTTCTAGAGATGTTGGGTTCCTACTAAATAAAATGGAACGTATTGGTTCCGGAAGTTTATCTTTAAAAATTCGCAACGCGGTTAAAATATTAGATTCAATTAATAATGAAGAATTAGCTTCGTTTTTAATTTTATTGTTTAATTTTCTAAGAATTGCTTTGATTTGATTATATAGGTCAACGGGAGTAGAACGAAAGGTAACACTTTGTAATTCTTCAAATATTTCAAAAGCCGACTTTCTTTCACCAAAATTATTTATTAAGAGATTTTTAATTTCAGACCAAGTATTAATATGATTATTAATTTCTGTTATTTCCCTAGCTTTACCGATTAACTTAGCTTTAATTTTATTTAATAATATGGTTTGACTACTAGAATTATATTTTAAAACTAAAGGTATGATACACTCTACTAATTCTAGAATTTTAAATAATTCCTCACCTTTTCCACTAAATTCTGGAAGATCACTTATATATCTCAGTGGGTCCAATGTTAAATGTAATTCTGCTGGTGTGGTTGTTGTTGTTTCCTGATTGTTGGACACTACTTGTTGTTGACCGTTTAATGCTGTTTGTTGTTGACTATTGAATGCTGCTTGTAGCACGCTTGGAGAAATTATCCCGTTATTAGATTCCATTTTATTAGAAAAAATTTCTTTTTAATTAATTTATTTTATTAATTAAGTTTGTTATTTATTGTTAAGTTTGTTATTGGTGTTATTTAATTTTTATATGAACTGTAATCTTAGCTTTTATCTTAACTGTTTTTAGCTATTGAAACATTTGTTTAAAGTTGTGTGTTTTTTTTTTTTTTTTTTTTTTTTTATTAGATTTTGAATAAACGTTATTTTATTATAAAAAATTTTATTAAAAAATTTTTTTTATTAATTTATTTATTATTATTCTTTTTATTTAGTTTAACTTTTCAAACTTAAAATAAAGTTTTTGTTTGATTATTATTTGCTGATAATGTTTTTCAAAAGAACTTTTTTATTAAATTTTTTTTTTATTTAAAATTAACGTAACACTATTGTCTTAAAAATGATATCCTACCGACTGCGCCACTTACTTATTCGACAAAAGTGTGCTATAAATTTTACTTTAAAATTTAATAATTAAAAAAACCCAAATTAATCTCAGTACTTTCTTTATTCTTCACAAATTAATAATAATCATTTATTTTTCTTACAGTATTTAACTTAAAATTATTCTAAAACTTATTCCTAAAATTTCTTATCAGCAAATCGATAAATTACAATTAGTAAAGGTTATTACTTTATCGGCTTACTGTTATATCAAATGCATGAAATTGTTACAACATAACTTAAATGCAATGTACAAAAAAAACCGTATCATATTTCGGGTCATTGTTTTGTATCTTCTTTATTAATTAAAATGTTCAAAGAATAAGTGCATTGAACATTTTGTACTACGCAAACAAAAAATATGTCATATTTCAGTTCATGAATTTGTTGTTGTTAAATAAATTGTTGAATGCATAAGTGCATTGAACAATTTGTTATTTTTATTTTCAAAATTGGGTTATTTAGAATTAGGTAATAAATTTGATTGTGACATAATAAAAATTGTAAGATAAGCTAATTTGAATTTAAAAAGAAAAGTGAATTTGAAAAGAAAAGTAAAAAGTAAATTTTATTTTAGAATTTAATGAAAGGGCAATTAATAAATTTAATAAATTTCGTTATTTGCGGGCAATCTTGTTGTATGATTTGTGGTGAAGAAGAGTGTGATGATATAACTATATAAATAAACAACATAACGGTTGCTTGAAGAATTTTTATTTATATGATATTGATATACATACATACTTATATAATATCATTTTTATTTACATATCGTATATGTCACTGATGAATAAATGATAAGAGTATAGATTTGTATTATATAGCGCCGTATTTACATACATATACATATACGTATTTTATTGTACTTATAGAAATTATTCTATGAATGGAAATATTTTTAAAGAAATATTGCAATGTATGGCGATATACTTATAACAATATAAATATACTATGTGCGCATTTATATAATATAATATTTAAAATTACATTTACTATTTTGTAATTTAATATGCATTTACCACTTAGTATTAAATGGTACTATAGAATATTTGAAAAAGTTTTGGATTGATAATCGTTATGTGGAAGGTTAGAATCTGTTTTTAAAGAATGTATAAACCATAAACTACATAAACTAACTATGTAGTTTATAGTATAAACATATAGTTTGAATATATGTATATATGTATAACCCATAGTTCTAGAAATTATAAAATTCACCCAAATTATTTTGAAATATTAAAAAAATAATATTGTAAGCAGAGTGACAGGCTATGAAAATACTAATGGTTCGTACGAGTTGACAAAGGCAACTGTATTCTTTCTCGTTTTTATTACTATTATACTTTCATACAAAAAAAAAACATTTGAAGTAATACCGTAGATGCAATAAAAAATTTATAAATTTATATATACATATTTATTATACGTATTTGCTTTTATTTTTCTTTTTTTTAACAGCTTTTTATTAACTTGGTTGGGTAAAGGATGGAATCTTAGAAGCCATTTTAAACACATTTCCCGTTGAGCTAGAGACTTGAAATTTTCTTCATTAGATCAGATCCCGATGACAATACATGATTTTAAAATAATAATATCGAAAAACATTAGAGAAATTAGCTTAATTTCAAAATTAAATTTTCATACAAAGATATAACAGAATTTTTAACAGAATTATTACAGAACCAAAATAAAACATTTTATCTAAATTTACTAAACTCACCAATATCAATACCAATACGTATACGTAATACATAAATGTTTTGTTTTTCTATAAAAGACTATTGTTTTTTATGCAGCACATTGCATTGTATGCGTACATATACATAGGTACATACTTCAAAATACGTAATAATATGTGCTTCGAAAATACTTTTGGTTTGAAAGCGATGAACTTGAAAGATATGAATGTGTAAACAAATTAATGTGCCGCAGTTGAGAACACAGTGTAAAATTTAATATGCATTTACTTAAAATTTAGTAAGCAAGTGTTAAATTTAAGTTTTTTTTCATCAAATCAATTGATATTTAGTATACATTTTTATTTATAAAAACAATGTGTTTATTTATAATATTTATATAGATATGTGTTTTTCCTTTCTTAATTATAATTAAATTGGGCTTTTCTTTCGAAACTTTTAACATATTAAAATCGCATATTATGACCCTAACATTAATATCTAAATTGGGAGCTGCCTTTAAATTAAGATCTATTAGGGAATGATGATCTGCACCACTAATACCTTTTTCTGAAGTATAAAAACTAAGAATATATTTCCAATTACGTAAAAACATTAAACAACAAAAAGAATATATTAAAAATAAGAAATCCAGTCTTTTTTAAAAATAGTAAATAACAAAAATATTTTTCTTTTCAATAACAATAATTATGAATTAATCATAAAATATATGTTATGTACATCGTCTAGAAAAAGCAAAATAATTTTTTTTTAATTGAAAAACATTAGCATTTAGAAGTAAGCAATTTAAGATATTCTCAATTACATACTTTTAAAATCAAATTTTTTTACTACATATGTAGGTACAAACATGTACAAAAATGGTATGCATATTTTTATGTGTGCTGTACTATTAAAATCTGCTAACACAGTCACACCAAATTCCCAAATTCCCAACTATTATTATTTAGTTGATTTATCGATTTATTATTTTTTAATATGTAGGCAACAGTTATATTTATATGAATGGACGGTTAACATAAATGAACAAAAAAAAAATTCAGAATGTTCTATTTTTTAAATAGACTGTATGCATAAATTTAATATTAAAAAAAAAATAAGTTCTTAGCCTAGAAATAACAGAAAAAAAAAGTAAAATGTAATACTGGAAGAAAAATAAAAACGAATAGAAAAACAAGAGAACAAACAATGTTACGTTGATTGTTTTTAAATATTTTTAAAGCCTATTTCTTATGTATATGTGTACATCTGATATTTACCCACATAACAAATAGAAAAAAAGAAATATTAAAATGTTATGCTATGAAAAGAAAGAAAAAACAAGGCAGTGTATAAATCAAAGTCTTTAAAGGATAGCATTTGAAGTGGAAATAAAGAACATTATAAAATTGCAATATTTTTATTTAAATTTTGAATTTAGTTATGCAACGTTTTCTTAATTTTTTAAAAATTTTGCCGCATTATGATATAATGCAACACTGAGAAGTTCAGCTCATAATATAGATACATATGTATAAGAATGAATATATGGCTTTTTATGTATGTAGTGTAATGGTTTATAACAGTTGAGATGGTCTAAGACCCAATCGAGCTTGGCATGCCTGGTTGATATCCGGGTTATTACTCAGCTGGGAGGGTTCGAAGAAGAAATTCGCTGTTGGTCCATTACAAAAAAAAATATGCATGCCAAAATAAACAACACCCCGGTCCAAACTATACTTACTTCAGGATTTTGGCTGGTTTAATTCATTACCGCTTCGGACCCATTATACTCAGCTCGAACTCCTTATGGCTATATTTTAAAACCTTATATTAAAATTAAAACAAAAAAAATCAACAAAAAAAATATACATAAAGTTCTACCTTTAAACTTAATTTTCTTTCATTTTACTTTGTTTTCATGTACATATATACAATTTCTTTTGTCTTCTTCATATGATAATAATCATCAAAAAAATATTAAATATTTTAGTTCCCCTTTTTTTTTTACATTTCGTTTTTTTTTTTTTTTTTTTATGATTTCTTATATAGTTATTTTATTTAAATTATATAATTGTTTGGTATTTTTTTACATTTTGGTATTTATATACATATACCTATATTTTTTGATTTCATTGAATTTATTAAAATTATATAAAATTAATTCTACTAATTCCCATGGAAATTGTTTATATTTCTTAATGACTATTTATGTATATATAGTTTAATTTTAATCGAAAATTTAATAAAAAAATCTTTATGCTTTTAAATTGTATCAGAATTTCCCTTTTTTTTTTTTTGAAATAATTATAATTTTTTTTTTTTTTTTAATATTTTGTAAAATTATGAAATTAAGAGTATAAGAACAATAATTATAATAATAGTAAAAAGAAAATGACATGTATGTTTATAAATGTATTAAAATATTTATTTTCTATTTGGATATGATCTAAGGTTATGGTTATGCTACTTAAAAAAAATAATTACTTACATATTAGTTATTTCCCTTTTTTTTTTAATTTTTTTTTTTATTTAAAACATATCCAATTTTAGTATTTTTTCCTTTTTCTTCTTTTAGTTCTTTTTTTTTTCAAATTATTTTGTATATTTTTAATCTATTTAAAATACTTACATTCTAAATTTAAATTAATATAACATCTAAAAGCAGCTGCTGAAGCTAATTTTATAATATGTTTCCTACTATTACAATAAGAATAACAATTCTACGGAGATTAAAAGTAAATTAAAATAAACTGGTCGTATAAATTTTTTCCCTTTTTTTATATAACAGCTTCAATTTCAATTTTTTGTTTTCGTTTTTTTTTGTTTTCCCACATATCTTATTATTGTAAGGGATGCATATTATGTACTTGGCAGACTCATTATGTTAATAAAAATATTTTTTTCTTGTTTTTTGTTATTTTTTTTTTTTTATAAATTCAATGGTAAGTCTATTATTTATATACAGGTATATATACTTACACACGTATACATTTGCACACAAGATTATAAGCAAAATTTTAATATGGATTAACTGTTTATAATAAGAATAGAAGAAAATACGTACATTAATGTGATAATTAAAACAACTTTATACTATTTAATTTCGAGATAAAAAAAATTAGAAATTTAAATAAAAATTTGTCAAAAATATTGTTTTTCTATTAATTTTAAATATTGAGTGTTTTAATATAATTGTTGGCCATTAAGAATTAAACAACAGTTTCTAAATTGATATGCACTTGCCACTATTTTCTGGGTTTTTTTTTTTTTTTTTGTATTCACCCTTTTATTAATTTCACATGGTTTTTTTTTCTTTTTTTTTTGATTTATTTAATGCAGTGTTTTACTAATTAAAATTTCTTTACCTTTCTTTATATATATATACTTTTTGTTGCTGCTTCCTTTACGATGGTTGTTCCGGAACTGACTTCTTTTTTCTTTTTTTCTTCTTTTCTCTTCCCTCAACTAAAAAAGACACATGTACCATCTTTTCAGTTTTTCACCCCCTCTATCGTTTCACCCTTTTAATTACGAATTGGATAGCAGTTTTTTACCACGTGTTGGTTCTTTTCTAGGATAATAACTGTTACAAAGGTAACGATAAAAAAAATTTGTGGCCAAGATACATTTGTGACATTAAAAATTTGTGGAATGCATAAATAAATTAAAATTTCATTAGACGTGGTAAAAAAAAATTTTGCCCCCAACCCAAATAAAACCATGGGTACTGGACATTACAACATAGTAAGTTCGGACTAGTGTCAGACGGACGAAATTACTAAAAGTACAGTGGGTGTTGTTTTTTTTTTTTTTTTTTTTTTAATTAACGTTGAGGAGAAAAAAATAAGAAGAAAAACAAAAAAAATTAAGAGTCGAATAACTACAAAAAAAACTATCCTAGGTACGTAAATCTTTAGAATGATATACGCCAAGCTTTTTCCCAGAGAAATCTTCTAGCTCATAAAGAGAATTACCCACACCTTTGATCACTTTGGCTTTAATGAACTTAAATGCTAGTTTAGCATTAAAGCCTTTAGACTGGTCACTGAGCTGGAAGTTTCTCTTATACACAATCTGACCAGGAGTGTGCTTTATTTCTCTCGAGCGTAAGTTGTACCGTTTCGCGTTAGTGTCAAAGGCTCGTTTGATGATATTTTTAGCTTCATCCCGCACTAGGGCAAGGGCGTCAGTTTTCGGAAGACCTTACAACTCTTCCTCTAGATTCCCCAGGTTCCTTAACAATTTGTAGGTTCCGACGTGGGTCACCATCTGTTGACCAAAAGTTAGAAAATAAGGCGACTGACCAACAGATTGGTGAACAGGAGATCGAAGTGCACAGCTAATGGCGCTAAGCTTTTCGTCCCAGGCCTTTTGATTTTTCCCAATGTAGGCCCGTATATCTGCAATTAGCGATCGATTAACGCGTTCTGAAGCGGTAGATTGTGAGGCGTGAACTCCTGTTTTTACATGGTGGATACCATATTTTCTCATTAGGGGTTCGAACAATTTTGAGGTAAACTGGGACCCGTTGTCGGAGATCAATTGTTCTGGCACCCCGAATATATGGAAGATATGCTCCTCCAAGTACGCATATACTAACCGAGAGTTCATGGCTCTCAATGGTTTGGTTAGTACAAACTTGGAGAGGTGATCCAGGATGACAATAGCCGCGATGTTGCCTGATCTAGAACGAGGATATGGCCCAATTAGATCAACAAAAATTGTTTGAAATACCCTTTCGGAGTTGATGTAGGTGGTCATGGAGGCTCTCAAGGGGGCGTTCGGGGATTTAGTTTGTTTACACATTTCGCAGCTTAAGACATATTCCTTTATGTCCTTCATCATTTTTGGCCAAAAGAAATGTTGCCTTATTCGATACGCGGTTTTAGCTAATCCGCCATGCGCGACGAGAAATGGATTGTGAGCACGAGAGATTAAATTTTTCTGCAACTCCGACGGCACCCACAATTTCCATGAATATGCTTCCTGCTCAAGGTTGCCTGTGGCAAAGTCCGTTCGTTTATAGACAAACCTATCCACCACCTGCAAATCAGGGGAAGGTTTTGCCTCCACTTGACTTTTTAGGGATTCGTACTGTTCCGATTTGAAGACTGGCGCAGAAAGATCCACAAGCGGCTCGACGATATTTATTTCTTCCGTAGAGAATACGCGAGAAAGTGCGTCAGGTACGTGTTGTTCGCTACCCTGCCGATGTTCTATTGAGAACCGGTAACCTTGCAGTTTGAGGCTCCAACGAGCTAGGCGACCTGAAAGGTCAGTTTGGTCCATCAGCCATTTCAGTGTGGCATGGTCTCTCACAATTTTGAAATCTTGACCCTCAATATAGGCGCGGAATTTTTTTATACCCAGTCCGGCCGCGAGACATTCCAGTTCCGTAACGCTGTCGTCACCGTTTACATCAGTTTGCATGAGCACACAGCCGATCCCGTCCTTTGAGACATCGCAGGACAGAATGAACGGACGATTATAGTCGGGATTGACCAACACGGGAACAGAAATAAGGGCGGTTTTTAATCTTCTAAAAGCAGAATCTGCTTCTGGCGTCCACGTAAACTTGGTCTTCGGGCGTTTCAGAAGATCAGTTAAACCAGCTGCGGTTTTCGAAAAATTTTCTACGAATCTTCTCTAATACCCGGCCATGCCCAGAAACCTTCTAATTTGACGTACCGATTTAAGAATCGGGTAGTCAGTAATGGCCACTACCTTTTCCGGATCCACTTTGAGAGTTCCTTCCCCTACGATAAAGCCCAGATACTTCACTTGTCGCAAGAGGAATTTATTTTCTCTATATTAATTGTAAGCTTTGCCGTGCGCAAGCATTGCGCGACCTGTTGTAAAGTACTCAGGTGCGTGTCTAAATCCTCCGAAATCACAAGGAGATCATCAAGGTATACGAAAACCCCATTTTTCAATTCATATGGATTCACTTTGTCCATTAATCGACACATAGTTTGAGGGGCATTACAGAGCCCGAAGGGCATTTTTTTTTTTTAAATATATAATAAAATTATAATACCCTAATCCTAACTACGCTCAACGTCTCTGAGAAAATAAAATTGTATGTCCAAAAATTGTGTTTCATTTAATTTAAAATTTGATTAACAAGATGAAAATTACAACAATGAATTATGATACCCTACTCCTAATTACGGCCAACGTCTCTGATAAAAAAATTGTATATCCAAAACTTCTGTTTAATTTAATTTAGGATTTTATCAATGATTAACAAAATGTGAAAATGACAAAAAAAATAAAAATAAAAAAAATTTACAGTGAAAGAAAAAAAAATTATAAGAAAAAACAAATAAGTTTAAAAATTAAAATTAATTAGTGGTAATAAAAATTAGTGGTAAAATTTTTTTTTTCTTTTCGGTTTACCAGATTATTAATAAGTGGATTATAAATATTATTATTTTTTTTTTTTCGAAGTTCTTAATTTTTCTTTTCGTTTTCTTTTCTTTTTCTTTTTCTTTTTCTCGCAAATCGTTTTCTACGTTAATTATAGAAGCAATGGTACTGTTTTTCAAATTTTTCATCCTAGACCAAAAATTTTTAATTCGCCAGGATGATCTCTGATGCCTCGAAAGTTTCTTGTCAGGATTCTTTATCGACCTTAAGGAAGGTGATACATAATTATCAAATATACGCTGGCGGACCGCTTTATAATTTCGAATTCTCTCTTGGTAGGTCACAATTCTCGGTTTTGGATTAGGCGGCTTGATAGTTTCATGAGTAATTAATTTGGTTTTCCAAGTCGGTTGGAGCGAACCTGGATGTTGTTTGGGTCGCTCCGGTTCGCGTTTTTTTGTTGGCACTTATCACAACTGGGCCGGTAGGTCTCCTTTTTACCACAACCCCAGCAAAATACGGTAGGTGTATCTAGGCAATCGGTGAACCGGTGTCCTTCAACGTTACAGTTCCAGCACACCAAGGTCCGTGCAGGATATCTGACTCGATTTGCAATAGCTGAAATTTCATTGTCCGGTTCTTGGGAATTGATTATTTCGGAAATATGCCTGGAACCTGTGGCCAGACTTGGTCGCGGATTTCTATGATGATCTCTGATTTCCAAGAGAAGCTTCTCACGGGCTCGGCATAAAACTCTAACCTGTTCAATGCTGACCACATTAACAAAGAGCAGATCTTTACGGATTTGACATTTTAGGTTCCGTTTTAATATTGGGAGAAGTTCCCTTCGTGAAAGCGTATCATGCAGCTTATCAGACATTTGTAAAATTTCGTCATAGAAATCATCAAAGTATTCACTGGCTTTCTGTTTTCTATCACGAATCTGATCTATGATTTCTTCGTCGGTGTGTTGATCCCGATATTGGATTCGCAGAGCTTCCGATAAGTCTCGCCAGTTAAACGTCCGGCATCTTTTATGAAAGCGCCAGTACCACTCTGAAGCCTTACCGTCGAACAGCATATGGGCGTTATCGCAGATAGCTTCGAAGTTGCCAGACAAGGTTGATCGTATAAGGGTTTTCACGCGGTAAATGAACGAGTCGACACTGAGCCCTCTACCTGTACCGTGGAATATTACATTCCAATTTTTTATGATATTGGAAATCTTAGAGTCTTGGATGGCCCTTACGTTATGACCTCGGTCTGACTCACTGCTTCGGGAACGATCTTCGGATCTATCAAATTGTTGTCGTGCAGGTCGGTTGGACCTAAGCCCCAGTGGCCTCGAGTCAACAGCAATATCATCGCCCAATGTCCGTGAAGGAGCTTGTAGCGATTGATAATTCTGACGAAGCTCTGCGAGCCCTGTTTGCAAAATAGTCAGGTCTTGACGTACAGTTTCTAAAATGTGTTCCTGGTTTTTTCTAAACAACTCCTGCATCATTTGTTGTAACGTAGTGATATCTACTTCGGAAGTGCTAAAAGTCGTGCCTATTTTCTTACTTTCCGGATCGGAGGGTATATTACGGGTGCTCCGGCGGATATCGTTTATTGTACAAGTAATTTTACAATTTGGACAAATTTCTTTGGTGGCCAACCATTGCGATAAACAATCGGTGTGAAAATGATGATTACATTTAGTGACCACAATCGAATCGAGTGGGGCCAACACGTCTTGGCAGATATCACAATGCGTGTTAAAATCCACGATTGCGTGGTGGATTGTCATTCATTGGCATTTATTGGTGGCGCCGTCATTCATTGTGAAATACTATTTAATATTAAAGGACACAAAATTTTTTTTTTTTTTTTTTTAAATATATAATAAAATTATAATACCCTAATCCTAACTACGCTCAACGTCTCTGAGAAAATAAAATTGTATGTCCAAAAATTGTGTTTCATTTAATTTAAAATTTGATTAACAAGATGAAAATTACAACAATGAATTATGATACCCTACTCCTAATTACGGCCAACGTCTCTGACAAAAAAATTGTATATCCGAAACTTCTGTTTAATTTAATTTAGGATTTTATCAATGATTAACAAAATGTGAAAATGACAAAAAAAAATAAAAATAAAAAAAATTTACAGTGAAAGAAAAAAAAATTATAAGAAAAAACAAATAAGTTTAAAAATTAAAATTAATTAGTGGTAATAAAAATTAGTGGTAAAATTTTTTTTTTCTTTTCGGTTTACCAGATTATTAATAAGTGGATTATAAATATTATTATTTTTTTTTTTTCGAAGTTCTTAATTTTTCTTTTGATTTCCTTATAAGGTGTGTTTACGTATATATAACAAAAATGTATACTATACTAGATTTATGACTGCATTTTTTTTTTCTTTTTTTTCTTTTTCAAAATGTAAAATGAACAATTATTTGGCCGCGTACACATATACAAATTGTGTACAATAATCAGAAAAAAAACTGGTTCAGCTTCTTATCAATTATCTATGTTAATTTCGATATAATAATAGAAAAAAAAATGGGTTGATTTTCTATTCTCAAATTTTAAAGAAATTCTAGATACCATATGATTTAATTAATTTTTTTTCTTTTTTTTTTAAACTCCTTATCTACTTCAAATTATACAATTATCGAAGAAAAAAAATTATATATACATACATATAATAATGTTATATTAATCAAATATAGGTACTTAAAATTATTATGAATGAAAAGAAAATAATATAAAAAAACAATTGTAACACTAAGCGCAAATGTATGCATACCCAAAATAAAATTTTAAGTACAGTAAATCAATTACATAAAAATTCAAAAAAAATCCAAAATTGATGTTTCGAATATTTATTTTTTTTACCTTTATTTTTTTTTTTTTGTATTACCTTCTATAGTAGAGTCGATCTAAGCATATTAGTTTTCAACGAATAACGGTGAATGACGGAGCGTATTCTAGCAAAATTTAGCTACCTGGTACTTATTTTGCTACCGCATACATAAACCTTGCCAAACCCTGAAAAATCAAGATTTAGCGAAACGAGAGCATTTAACAAAATTAACATGAGAAGTTTTAAAATTAAATAAAATAGTTAATGGTCGGCAGGAAACGGGGTGAAGTTCGAGCCGTTAAGGCTCAGGGTGCATACACTATCTTTGCTCAAATTAATCCCAGAAATAGTGGGTCAGATATTAGCAATTTATGTGCCAATATAAGCATAGCAAAAATGAAATTATAGAAAATTTTATTTGGCCTTTCCAAAACTAATTTCTGGCGGAAATTCTGAGTATCCAGATGGTGGACAACATTACATAATAGGATTTGGGAGTTCTTCACTTGACAACATTCCGGAGTCCTTGTGAGGACTGGTTGTATCAGCCTTTGGTCAGTTTTCGAAACTTTTTTTAAAAAGACTGCATGTCCTAAGAGCTGACTTACATGTGTATTCCTTGGCAATGGAGCAGTGAGAACAACCCGTATCTTAAAAGAGAGAAAAACAATCTTAAAATACAAAGTTAAATTTAATAAAAAAGTTTAAAAAAAATATAAAATTTCTAGAGATCATCAAGCTGAAGGCTGATGGCCCTGCTCGGGCGCCATTTGTAATGGTTTATAACAGTTGAGATGGTCCAAGATCCAATCGAGCGTGGCATGCCTGGTTGATATCCGGGTTATTACTCAGTTGGGAGGGCGCTCTTGGTCCATTACAAAAAAAAAATATGCATGCCAAAATAAACAACACCCCGGTCCAAACTATACTTACTTCAGGGTTTTGGCTGGTTTAATTCATTACCGCTTCGGACCCATTGTACTCAGCTCGAACTCCTTATGGCTGTATTTTAAAACCTCATATTAAAATTAAAACAGAAAAAATCAACAAAAAAAATATACATAAAGTTCTACCTTTAAACTTAATTTTCTTTCATTTTACTTTGTTTTCATGTACATATATACAATTTCTTTTGTCTTCTTCATATGATAATAATCATCAAAAAAAATTAAATATTTTTGTTCCCCTTTTTTTTTTTTACATTTCGTTTTTTTTTTTTTTTATGATTTCTTATATAGTTATTTTATTTAAATTATATAATTGTTTGGTATTTTTTTACATTTTGGTATTTATATACATATACCTATATTTTTTTATTTTTTTTATTTATTTTTTTATTTCATTGAATTTATTAAAATTATATAAAATTGATTCTACTAATTCCCATGGAAATTGTTTACATTTCTTAATGACTATTTATGTATATATAGTTTAATTTTAATCGAAAATTTAATAAAAAAATGTTAATGCTTTTAAATTGTATCAGAATTTCCCTTTTTTTTTTTTGAAATAATTATAAATTTTTTTTTTTTTTATTGTAAAATTATGATATTGTATAAGAACAATAATTATAATAATAGTAAAAAGAAAATTACATGCATGTTTATAAATGTATTAAAATATTTATTTTCTATTTGGATATGATCTAAGGTTATGGTTATGCTACTTAAAAAAAATAATTACTTACATATTAGTTATTTCCCGTTTTTTTTTTTATTTAAAACATATCCAATTTTAGTATTTTTTCCTTTTCCTTCTTTTAGTTCTTTTTTTTTTCAAATTATTTTGTATATTTTTAATCTATTTAAAATACTTACATTCTAAATTTAAATTAATATAACACCTAAAAGCAGCTGCTGAAGCTAATTTTATAATATGTTTCCTACTATTACAACAAGAATAGCAATTCTTCGGAGAAAAGTAAATTAAAATAAACTGGTCGTATAAATTTTTCCCCTTTTTTATATAACAGCTTCAATTTCAATTTTTTTTTTCTTTTTTTTTTCTTTTGTTTTCCCACATATCTTATTATTGTAAGGGATGCATATTATGTACTTGGCAGACTCATTATGTTAATAAAAATATTTTTTTCTTGTTTTTTTTTATTTTTTTTTTTTTATAAATTCAATGGTAAGTCTATTATTTATATACAGGTATATATACTTACACACGTATACATTTGCACACAAGATTATAAGCAAAATTTTAATATGGATTAACTGTTTATAATAAGAATAGAAGAAAATACGTACATTAATGTGATAATTAAAACAACTTTATACTATTTAATTTCGAGATAAAAAAAATTAGAAATTTAAATAAAAATTTGTCAAAAATATTGTTTTTCTATTAATTTTAAATATTGAGTGTTTAATATAATTGTTGGCCATTAAGAATTAAACAACAGTTTCTAAATTGATATGCACTTGCCACTATTTTCTGGGTTTTTTTTTTTTTTTTGTATTCACCCTTTTATTAATTTCACATGGTTTTTTTTCCTTTTTTTTTTGATTTATTTAATGCAGTGTTTTACTAATTAAAATTTCTTAACATTACTAACATTACTTTACTTTTGTTAAGCCCCGTGACAATCCAGAAACAGCCAAAATTCCTTTTATATCCAATTTTTAATTTTAATCTTACTGTAGTTTTTGAATTTTTATGTAATTGATTTAAAGTTGTTTAAATGTTCTGTACTTAAAATTTTATTTTGGGTATGCATACATTTGCGCTTAGTGTTACAATTGTTTTTTTATATTATTTTCTTTTCATTCATAATAATTTTAAGTACCTATATTTGATTAATATAACATTATTATATGTATGTATATATAATTTTTTTTCTTCGATAATTGTATAATTTGAAGTAGATAAGGAGTTTAAAAAAAAAGAAAAAAAATTAATTAAATCATATGGTATCTAGAATTTCTTTAAAATTTGAGAAAAGAAAATCAAACCAATTTTTTTCCTATTATTATATCGAAATTAACATAGATAATTGATAAGAAGCTGAACCAGTTTTTTTATTACTCAGTTGGGAGGGCGCTCTTGGTCCATTACAAAAAAAAAATATGCATGCCAAAATAAACAACACCCCGGTCCAAACTATACTTACTTCAGGGTTTTGGCTGGTTTAATTCATTACCGCTTCGGACCCATTATACTCAGCTAGAACTCCTTATGGAGTTCGAGCTATATATATAATATTTGTAGTTATTTTTTCGTTTTCCTCCCCTTTTTTCTTTATTTTTTTTTTTTTTTTTTTTTAACAATTGAATGTAAACTTTAAATTTTATTAAATATATTTTTTTTCTTTTTGTACGATTAAATTCCAAAATTTATTTATAAGAAAAAACAATGTGATTAATAAATTTCTTTAATTTGATTTTCAAAAAAATTTTTAATTTTTTTTTTTTTACTTTTTGTTGCTGCTTCTTCCACGATGGTTGTTCCGGAACTGACTTCTTTTTTCTATTTTTCTTCTTTTGTCTTCCCTCAACCAAAAAAGACACATGTACCATCTATTCTATTTTTCACCCTCTCTATCGTTTCACCCTTTTAATTACGAATTGGATAGCAGTTTTTACCACGTGTTGGTTCTTGTCTAGGACAATAATTGTTACAAAGGTAACGATAAAAAAAATTTGTGGCCAAGATACATTTGTGACATTAAAAATTTGTGGAATGCATAAATAAATTAAAATTTCATTAGATGTGGTAAAAAAAAATTTTGCAAATTAGGGATATTATATGAAAGCCCCCCAACCCAAATAAAACCATGGGTACTGGACATTACGGTAGTTATACATGTATTATTTTTTAATATGTAGGCAACAGTTATATTTATATGAATGGACGGTAAACATAAACGAACAAAAAAATATTTTATGTATGCATATGAATGGACGGTAAATATAAACGATCAAAAAAAATTCAGAATGTTCTATAGGTTATAATTTATATTCTTTAAATAGAATGCATGTATGCATTTTACAAACATTTACAAAAAAAAAAAGAAATACTTAGCGTACCTAAATAACAGAAAAAAAAAGTAAAATGTAATACTGGAAGAAAAATAAAAACGAATAGAAAAACGAGGAAGAATACAGTTGACTTTGTCAATTCTTAGATACCCGTACGAACCGTTAGTATGTCCACAGCCTGTCACTCTGCTTACAATATTATTTTTTTAATATTTTAGTATTTTAAAATAATTTGGGTGAATTTTATAATTTCTGGTACTATGGGTTGTACATATATTCAAACTATATGTTTATATGTACATTCTTCAAAAGCAGATTCTAACCTTCCACATAACGATTATCAATCCAAAACTTTTTCAAATATTCTATAGTACCATTTAATACTAAGCGGTAAATGTATATTAAATTTACTAAGTACAAAACAGTAAATATAATTTTAAATATTATATTATATTATATTTAAATATTCCATTGACAGAATAATTTCTTATAAGTACAATAAAATACATATATATATGTAAATACGGCACTATATAATATACATATATACTCTTATCATTCACTCACTAGTGGCATATACGATATGTAAATAAACATGATATTATATAAGTATGTATATCAATATCATATAAATAAAAATTCTTCAAGCAACCGTTATGTTGTTTATTTATTTACATTTTTTTGTACTACGCATTATATCCTCAACAATTTCAAATTATCGAGTAAAACAAATGCAAAAAATTTGTTGAAGAAATTTGTTAGAAAATTTGAAAAAATCAAGTAACACTTTCGTCAATTATAAAGTAACCCTATATTATTAAAAAAAGTTGTTAACAGAAATAAGAGTATAATGTTGAAGCTTTAATTTTTGTGTATTACTTCAAAAAATTTTTAACAGGTGTTCAAGTTACAGGTGTTTAAAAATAGGAAATTTTCAGTTTTTGACCCCTTATAGCTCCTAAACGGAGGCTGATACAAAAAAAATTTCTGAAATGACTCATACTTATTTTCAAAGATCTAACTTCTGTCAAAGCTTAAGTTTCCAGCTTAAATCGTTTAGAAGATAGAAGGATTAAAGGATTTTGCAAAATTTGAGTTTCGCATAACGATAAATTAAGACACCGCATGTCACAAATATATATTTATTGTATATATACTTTTAAAGTTAATAAAAGTAGTAATCGTTTGGCGTTTTCAAAATGAAGATATACCTTATACAACTCGTGCTATAACAATTTAAATATAGAGCTTTTTTGAACCTTTGCGGAGCTGGAGCTCCGTAACGGGTGGGGCTACAAAAAAAAGTTATTAAAAATAAAATTAATATTTTCATGAGATCTATCAGTATTTCATAGCTCTATTTCAAAAAAAATGTGGGGATCTAAAAGTTAGGTGCTCGAGAGCTACGCTAAGTTTTGGTCCAAACTCAACCAAAAAAATAGGGAACCTACAAATTACTCCCAGAATATTTTGTGTAAATTTCAAGATTCTAGCTTTCTTAGTTTTTGAGTTAACGTGCTGACGGACGGACATGGCTCAAAAGTCTTAGAATTTTTTTCTGATCCGATCCATACCTTTGAAGGTATATCTAGCTCGCTTATTTCGAGGTGTTACAAACGGAGAAGTAATTTTATTATACCCGATCCTATCGTACGGGTATAAAAAGAGAACAAAAAATGTTACTTTGATTGTTTTTAAATATTTTTAAAGGCTATTTCTTATGTATGTGTGCACGTCTGATATTTACACACATAACAGATAGAAAGAAAGAAATCTTAAAATGTCATGCTATAAAAGAAAGAAAAAACAAGGCGGTATATAAATCAAAGTTTTTAAAGGGTTGCATTTTTAAGTGGAAATAAAGAACATTATAAAATTGCAATATTTTTATTTAAATTTTGAATTTAGCTATGCAACGTTTTCTTAATTTTTTAAAAATATTGCCACAATAAATTAATAATAAAAAAATTCAATATATTCTAAATATATTATAACAGGTAATAATATAATTAGAGACTGTAAGGGCAACTGTAAAAATTCAAAATTAAAGGAAAAAAAAAATATCAATTTAATACTTATATTTGTCGTTACTAAAAAGAATAAAATAAAATAAATAAAAAACATTTTTAAAAAAACAGCTTTTTTGAACTATAAAGTAGAAAATAAATTTTTAATAGCAAATTTTTCTGTAATTTTCTAAACTATATTGTTCAATCGAGATTTCTTTGAAAAAGTTTATTTCAATATGTCAAATATATATATAAATATAAGTATATATAAATTTTAAAGTCTGTGAAATTGAAATAAAAGCTGGAGGCAACAAACGCATAACTATAAACTTATATTTTTAAATTATAGTTATGCGTTTGTTTATTTCAAATGAGTTTCTTAAAATTGTACTTTGTTTTTCAATTATGTGTGAGATAAATTTATTGAACTCCTTATTTTCTATGTATTCAGAATCTTTTGCATCCATTACACCAAATAATTCTTTTAACAAAGAACAACCAATGCTTATAAGACCGCGTTTTTGTTTTTTATGTAAGAAAAATTTTTTAATTTCTTGCTGGGTGTTAGTAATTTTGGATAGTTTTGTATTTAAAAAATGAATAGTTAAAGAGCAATGATCCATAGGAAATATTTCCTTTATTTCTTTACACATATTTTTAAATTGTCAAAATTTATTTGGATTTGATCCAGTTCAATTTTCATGTTTGTCAGATCATAATATAAAATTAATTTCCAATTTGATGAAATAATTCGGTAGTCTCCCAAAGGTTCTAAGTATAAGCGAGAATTTTCATCGTTTCGTTATATTGAACATCATTTGTGATTTTTCAGTGGAAATTAGAAAATTTGGAAATGTACAATATTAAAAAAAATACAATAAATGAATCATATTATTATATCTAAAGTCTCGTTTTAGTCAACAAGCAGTTTTAAGAGATTTTTATGAACCATTTTGGTTTTCCTACCAATTTTGATAGTAGTGTTTTCTGGAGAATTTATTTCTATAACTTCGTAAGGTTCTAGATAACAGGAGGTTAATTTCTTATTTTTTTTTACAGTATCAAGTAACAAAGCTTTATCTCCTATAAGATCGTCTAACGTTTTCGTATCTTCATCATACATTTTTTTAGATTAGATTTTAGATTTTCTTAGGTTATCTCTGACTTCGTTGTAGCTATGTTGAAGGCGATATATTTTAATTCGAGAACATAATCATCTATATTATATAATGACTCGAAAGTTCTAGTAATAGCTGAGGGTAATTTTGGTTTTATGCGAAACAAAATTTCATACAGCGAAAATTTTGTTGAAGTACTAGGATTTGTATCATGCGCGAATATTGCAAAATCTAACCACATATATCCCAGTTATCAGAATCCTTATTCGCGTAGCAGCGTAAATAGTTTTTGCCTTTTCTAAGGAACCATTAGATTCTGCGTGATAACTATATAACTGGGTGATATTATTATTATTATTATTACTACTATTATTATTATTATTATTTATTATTATTATTATTATTTTTATTATTATTATTAGTATTATTATTATTATTAGTATTATTATTATTATTAGTATTATTATTATTATTATTATTATTATTATTATTATTATTATTATTATTATTATTATTATTATTATTATTATTATTATTATTATTATTATTATTATTACTATTATTATTATTATTATTATTTTTATTATTATTATTATTATTCTTATTATTATTTATTATTATTATTATTATTTAGCTAAGTGAATTTTATATTTAAAGTAATTTTGTTTTTCTCGTTTTATTTCCCTTGTAACAATGTTTTTCAATTCTTCAAATTTAGCTTGAATTTCCAGACAATTTGGATTCTTCTTTAGCTTTTTAAATAATTTATTTCTTTTTTCAATTAAGTATAACATTTCTTTAGTCATCCACTGATTATCTTTTCTAATTCTTGTTACCTTTTTTACGGTAGAGTTTTCATTAGCCAATTGTAATATTTTAATAAGATCATCCACACTATCACAACTATTTGTTAGTAGTAGATTACTAACTTGAGCCTGAAATTTTTGGATGTTTGTAACACATATTTCCTTGTTGAAAATAGGTTCACGTTTTTTGTAATTTTATTTATCCTGATTATGATAGCTTTATGGTCCATATTAACTACATCTGGAGTAGTAATTTTAAAATCATACTTTTTATTTTTTAAATCCGATAGTATATTATCAGTAATTGTAAAAGTGTTTTCTGTAACTACTAGATCTTTTTTAGTTAACCCATTATTTATATCAATCGCGTTATATTCCAGCATTGTTTTATAAGATCTGGAAAGCTCTGTATCAGATAATAAATCAATATTAGAATCGCCCACAATCACAATATTTTTATATTTATTAAAAATTGAATCTAAGTGTGATATAAATGCACTATTATTTTCACTAGAACTCTGGTAGCGCACAGCAAGCTTAATAACTGGAGTGGTGCCATCTAATGATATAATTATTGTATTAAAGTGTTCCGGCACTTCCAGGATTTTATAATCAATGTTTTGCTTGACATAAATAGCAGCCCTACCTCCTCTATTCAAATTTTTAGAAATAAATGGAGCTGCATACCCAGGGATATTAAAGAAAATCACCTCATCGGAATATATCCAAGCTTCTCCAATCATAATTATGTCAATGAATTTTTTAATTTTTATAAATGATTCAATTTCAACCAAATTTTTTTTGAGACTTCTGGCATTAAAATGTACAATATTCAAATTAAGCAGTGTATTATGCATCATGGTTTACTGATCATGTAATTTTGCCAAGTTTGTCTTATTTTCTGCAAATAAGGTGTATATTTGTTCCCTATATTTGGTTGCAATATGTCTCCTGTAATAAGCTAGAACTTGAAGTGCTTCTTTTTTAGACACTCCTGTGTTCTCGAGGTAAACTAGGTACAGGTTAGAAAGTTCTTTATAATTATTTGGCATACCTTCGTAGCTAATATAATCCTGATCATGGAAGTACGACAAAAACAGTGTCATGTTTCATTATTATTCACATATTCTTTTATATCAATATTATCAATATAAGTATTAGTCTCCTCCATATTCTGTAGTTGCTAATATCCAATTGTTTGCTTTTTTAAACTTAATTTATGTTGATAAGCTGGACACAATTTGCTAAATGTTTTATGATTCACATCCACATATAATTTAAGTTTGTCGTTATATTTAGTGCAATTTATACATTTATTGATGTCCTCATTTTTACAATCATTTGTCTTATGGAATTGGTGGCACTTTAAACATGTTTCCTTGTTCCTACATTCCATTAATTTGTGGGTAAAACCTTTGCATTTGAAACATCTTAGAATATTTATAGCTTCGAACAATTTACACCTTTCCCATCCTATGCATTAATCACATTATCCACTTCAATTATTGCATTAAACATTTCCTTGTTAAATTTTTTACAGTGTATACTTTTACTACTTTTATTTCAACCATTTACATAAAGGGGTTTTGATTTTTCAATTTTTCCACAATTCAGTTTCACTGAATTTATCACTCATATGGACTACCTCAATTTGCGGTTTTATTGCTATTGGTATTTTGATGTCGTAACCTTCATTTAATTTCTTTTCTAATTCTTTTTTAATTTTTTCCCGTTCTTCAAGTGTTCCAATTTCAATCGAAACTGCTCCATTTGTTCGATTTTCAATATTTTTTATTTGCAAAATTTTTTGGATCTACCTTCTTATTTAAATCCCATCTTGTTAATTCACTTTTTTGTTTATTTTTTCATTTAATAATCAAAGGTAATTCTTTTTTAATTTTTTCCCGTTCTTCAAGTGTTCCAATTTCAATCGAAACTGCTCCATTTCTTCGATTTTCAATATTTTTTATTTGCAAATTTTTTGGATCTACCTTCTTATTTAAATCCCGTCTTGTTAATTCACTTTTTTGTTTATTTTTTGGTTTAATAAGCAAAGGTAATTCTTTTTTTAATTTTCGGTAGATTTATTTTGCTTACACTTGCATTTTTTTTTAAATATCAGAGAATAATACCTTTTGACCTACATTTGCCATATTTTCATTTAATTTGATATGTTTTAATTCATTCATTAATTCATTACTCTTTTGCGATGAGTTTTTTATAGACTCATTCATTTTCTCTGATTCCGTTTGAATGATTGCGTAATTTTTGTAATTTTTTCAATTTCTTTTTGTTGTGTAATTTCTATTTGTTCGAATCTCTCTATATATCTGCTTTCAATTGCCCTTAGTAATTTTATAATTTATTTTTCTTTTTTTTGTAAGGCACATTCAAATTCATTTTTGTATTCCTTTAAATATTCCGAATTTTTTTTAACCGACATCTCCATATTTTGCAGTACTAAATAAATTACTAATGTTTAGCGTACAATTATCACATAATAATTTTAATATTTGGCTAGTATTTAGTATACCAATTGAATACTGGTCCAATCCGCTACATTTTGATGATATATGAAAAAATTTGCCACATACACCACTGCATCTAATTCCAGCCTCCTCTCCTTTTATTGTTGTTTTGCATTTATCGCAATCCGCCATTCTTATAGTTGTCCGTTACAACTATTTTTAGAACGAATAAATTATAAATCTAATTATTTTTATTGTTTCCCTCAATTAAATATACGTCTAAACTGATCAAAGGTCAATTCGGTTTTTTTCTAACTTAACATTAACAGTACAGTATGCTTTCAACTAATACGTAAATAGTATCACTTGAATCACTTGAATCTTATACATCAAATCAATATATTAAATTCATATAATAATTCTTCTCAAATCAAGTTACCTTTGCTTTTTTTTCTAAAAATGTTTGAAATTTAAAAACTATACATATTACATACTGTGAATATTAATATAAAAGTTGCCTATAGAATATAATATATTTAATTATATATAATTTTTTTTTAATGCCTATAGAATATAGAATATATATTTAGTTAAACATAATTTTTTTTAATACCTATAGAATATATATTTAGTTATACATTTTTTAAGTAGAATTTTTACTTTCAAGACTCGGGAGAAATATTCATATTTCCTGAAAAGTTCAGTAAAAACTTGCAATTATTTAAAATACAAATTGAAGTGTGCTAGTGTTTTGTGGTATTCTTGTCTAGTTACAGTTAGTGTTTAGTTTAATTGTTCTGTTTCTATTATAATAAAGTTCGCATTTTAAGAAAAATATATATTGCGCAAAATATTATTTAATATTCATCGATATTGTTGAATGTAATTAAATTAAATGATATTCTATATTTAAAATTTAATACATTTAAAATTATTACATGTAGATTTTAATGTAAAAATTTGTGTTTTTTTAATTTGTTTTTAATTTTTTAAATAATCTGCCAATACCGGTATACCGGTATTTATTAAAATACAATAGCGAATACCGATATTGCTAATTTAATAACGCTACAAAATGAATCACGATGAAATAAAAAAACCTAAAGATGGTGCCTACAAAATTCGCGATAAAAAGAAAACTATATGAAAGTTAGTGCAGAAAAATGTAGAAAATTGACAGATATATTCAATACCGCTTCTGTAAATTCAACAAATAATAGCATTGCCGGTCCTAGTACTCCTTACGTAGAAGAAATGTCATTAGCAATTCCAGAATCAAGAAATACCATTATTACTGAGGACGCTAGTAAACCCACAGACAAAGAGCAAATTTCAAATTCTAGAAAACATCGATGTTGCTACTTCTGGTTATGAAATGATCGATTTTGCTACTTCTGGTTGTGAAAGTGATAATATTGGGATAATTTCTAAATTTAATTACTTTGCTCGTCCAGTTAAAAATGAGATTAAGGCATTCTTTGAGTATCACCCAAAACAAGATATTGATGATCCGATATTAAAAATAACCATAAATCATAAAGATGGCGTAAATCGTAAGTGGTTGACTTATTACAACGTTAACAAGCTAATTTTTTGTTCAGTTTGTTTGGCTTTTGCAAATAGCTCCGAATCTAATACATTAATTAAAGGACATATGCATATAAGACTCGAAGAGCATGAACAAACTGCAATCCATAGAAATTGTGGAGAAGCTTATTTTTTAAATGCTAATGATGCAGATGTAGGAAATTTATTATTTTGTAACCAAATGTCTTTACAACGATCTCAGGTGCGTAAAAGACGCGAAGTATTACAAAGGATAATTGATATTATAAAACTGTAATAATTCACAAAATACAAAATAAAATACTGAAAGATATTTAAATACAGCAATCGCTGACCTACATTTAATTACATAATTATGAATATTATATTTATTTAAATATTGATCATATTACAATTACAATATTAGTAGATTGCAATCGTTCAACATTTTTGAGTTCAATGTATTACAGTATTACAGTACATTTTAGTAAAAATAAATATGATAATACATGTTACATAATAAAAAACAATTTAAATTATACCATAAAGAAACTATACTATATAGAGTACTCATCTAGAGCAAAATTTTTTGACCACTTTTTCAATTTCACTTTATCTAAATTTACACACTCGCCAATACATACTGTAATATGCATACGTACGTTATACGTATAATGGTATAATGTAATACACATAGAGGTGCATATACATAGGTACCTACTTGAAAAATGAAAATATGTAAATGTGATATATGCTTCGAAAATATTTTTGATTTAAAAGCGTTTTATTTGAAATAGATGAATGTAGTATAAACATGCCGCACTTGAGAACACAGTGTAAAATTTAATATGTACTTACTTAAAATTTAGTAAGCAATAGTGTTAAATTTAAGTTTTTTGATTAGATTTTCATCAAATCAATAGATTTTTAGTATTTTAATAGATTCTAGAAAAGAATATATATTAAGAAAAAAATAAAAAAGTTAGAACAGAAAAATAAAAATAAAGAAAATTAAAGTTTTTAAAAATTAAAAGCTAAAACAATTAAAACGAGGAAGAATACAGTTTTTCCTTTGCCAACTCTTAGATACCCGTACGAACCGTTAGTATGTTCAATGCCTGCTTACAATATTATTTTTTTAATATTTTAGTATTTTAAAATAATTTGGGTGAATTTTATAATTTCTAGAACTATGGGTTGTACATATATTCAAACTATATGTTTATATGTACATTCTTCAAAAGCAGATTCTAACCTTCCACATAACGATTATCAATCCAAAACTTTTTCAAATATTCTATAGTACCATTTAATACTAAGCGGTAAATGTATATTAAATTTACTTAGTACAAAATAATAAATATAATTTTAAATATTATATTATATTATATTATAAATATAATATTATATATTATATTTTAAATTCCATTGACAGAATAATTTCTTATAAGTACAATAAAATACATATATGCATGTAAATACGGTGCTATATTATATACATATATACTCTTATCATTCATTCATCAGTGACATATACGATATGTAAATAAACATGATTTTATATAAGTATGTATATATATGAATATCATATGAATAAAAATTCTTCAAGCAACCGTTATGTTGTTTATTTATTTATATTTTTTTGTACTACGCATTATATCCTCAACAATTTCAAATTATCAAGTAAAACAAAATGCAAAAAATTTGTTGAAGAAATTTGTTAGAAAATTTGGGAAAATCAAGTAACACTTTCGTCAAAAAATTTTAACAGGTGTTCAAGTTACAGGTCTTTAAAAATAGGAAATTTTCAGTTTTTGACCCAAAAAAAATTTTAACAGGTGTTCAAGTTACAGGTGTTTAAAAATAGGAAATTTTCAGTTTTTGACCCCTTACAGCTCCTAAACGGGGGGTGATACAAAAAAAATATCTGAAATGACTCATACTTATTTTCAAAGATCTAACTTCTGTCAGTTGGAAGTTCGGTTTAAGTTGGAAACTTGAAATTCTGACAGAAGTTATATCTTTGAAAATAAGTATGAGTCATTTCAGAATTTTTTTTTGTATGACCACACGTTTAGGAGCTGTAACGGGTCAAAAACTGAAAATTTCTTATTTTTAAACACCTGTAACTTGAACACCTGTTAACATTTTTTTGAAGTAATACATAAAAATTAAAGCTTCAACATTATACTCTTATTTCTGTTAACAACTTTTTTTAATAATATAGGGTTACTTTATAATAGACGATAGTGTTACTAGATTTTTTCAAATTTTCTAACAAATTTCTTTAACGAATTTTTTTCATTTTGTTTTACTCGATAATTTGAAATTGTTGACGATATAATGCGTAATACAAAAAAATGTAAATAAATAAACTACATAAAGGTTGCTTAAAGAATTTTTATTTATATGATATTGATATACATACATACTTATATAATATCATGTTCATTTACATATCGTATATGTCACTGATGAATAAATAATAAGAGTATAGATGTATATTATTTAGCACCGTATTTACATACATATACATATACGTATTTTATTGTACTTATAGAAATTATTCTATGAATGGAAATGTTTTTAAAGAAATATTGCAATGTATGGCGATATACTTATAACAATATAAATATACTATGTGCGCATTAATATAATATAATATTTAAAATTATATTTACTATTTTGTAATTTAATATACATTTACCACTTAGTATTAAATGGTACTATAGAATATTTGAAAAAGTTTTGGATTGATAATCGTTATGTGGAAGGTTAGAATATGTTTTTAAAGAATGTATAAACATATAGTTTGAATATATGTATTTATGTATAACCCATAGTTCTAGAAATTATAAAATTCACCCAAGTTATTTTAAAATATAAAAAAAATAATATTGTAAGCAGAGTGACAGGCTGTGAACATACTAATGGTTCGTACGGGTATCTAAGAGTTGACAAAGGCAACTGTATTTTTTCTCGTTTTTATTATTATTATACTTTCATACAAAACAAAAAACATTTGAAGTAATACGAGTAGATGCAATAAAAAATTTATAAATTTATATATACATATTTATTATACGTATTTGCTTTTATTTTTCTTCTTTTTTCTTTTTAAATGATAGGTACTTTTGTTCAAGTTATTTTGATATATTTATGCGCAAGATACATTATAACAAATAGAATGATTAAAAAAGACATTACAATAATAATGTATTTTATGACACTCGTTTCATGAGCTTTTTCCTGAATTTGTTTTTCATAGTGTTCAATTTCCATTTTTATATCAATTAAACTTTTACTGAATTGCATTAATTTTTTGTTAAAATCTATTATGTTTTCTTGAATACTAGGAATTTTTTACTAGGAATTTTTTTACTAGGACTTTGGAAATATTAAAATTAAGTTTAATTGGATTGAGATTTATGAAATTAGTTTCTAATATGACTGTACTGTAATTTAATGGCTCTATAATTTTTATAATTAATTTAGTATTCTTTGTTTCTGCTGTACAACGTGGAGACATATGTATGTATCCACTATTATTTAGCTTTACAATTTTGAAATCATTGGGACAATAAACTTTCAATGAAGTTTTAGATGCAGTAACTAAAATCCACATATTTATTGCATTTAATTTATACCATAATTCGTTTTTTAAACTTAAAATTCGAATATCGCAAAAAGAGTTTAAATCTGGCTCACCATATATAGTCTTTGCTATGGAAGAGCTACTAGTTTTCGCTGGTATGTTTGCACTGCAGAAAAACATTTTTAAAGAAAAATTCGGAAGATTGCTTAGCACTTTACAAAGCGTTAAATCTTCGTGATCGAAACTAATAAAAGTATCATGTTTTTGATTTATTGCAACAACATTTTTTTTAAAATCAATATAGTAGTATTTCCTGTTTCCTAAAAAGATTGGTATTAGCTAAATTTTAAAAATAGAAAATTCTTCTCTGGCCACTACTGAGATTTCGAATATAATCCGTTTTTGTGTACATTTTGCTCTGATTACTAATATCTTTGCAAATTGTAGAAAGTTATTTTTTGTTATTGGTAAAGGAAGTTCATGCATTTTAATTATTAACTGGATTTTTTCTAGAGATTCAAGCAAAATTTCTAGATGTATAGTTTTGAAATCTATTTCATTATTCAGTGATTTTCTTAATGAAACAAGAATATCATCTTGTCTTCTATCAAAGTTTTGAATGTAGGAAGTTAGAATGATTGAAGTTTCATCTAACTCATGTAAAAGTTGTTGATATACAGTAATATTTTCAATTCTTGGAAGTAAATTCTTTAGTAATTCGTTATTAATTCTTAAATAATTACCGTAGAATTTTGAAATATTTCAAAAGCTGCGAATCTAGTGCATTAATTAAAGGATTGTCAGACAGGAGACATATGCATATAAGACTCGAAGAGCATGAACAAACTGCAATCCATAGAAATTGTGGAGAATTTTTTAAATGCTAATGATGCAGATGTAGGAAATTTATTATTTTGTAACCAAATGTCTTTACAACGATCTCAGGTGCATAAAAGACGCGAAGTATTAGAAAGGATAATTGATATTATAAAACTGTAATAATTCACAAAATACAAAATAAAATACTGAAAGATATTTAAATACAGCAATCGCTGACCTACATTTAATTACATAATTATGAATATTATATTTATTTAAATATTGATCATATTACAATTACAATATTAGTAGATTGCAATCGTTCAACATTTTTGAGTTCAATGTATTACAGTATTACAGTACATTTTAGTAAAAATAAATATGTTAATACATTTTACGTAAGTATTAAAAATAATTTAAATTATACATTAAAATTATTGGATTATTACACCTTTCCTTCATGGGAAAAAAAATTTTATATAATTATTAATAAAGATGAAATTTTTTTCTTAACTATTAATTTCTAATAATCTTTTCTTTTTCTATAATGTAATAATTTTAATTTAGTTTCTTTTATAAAAACTGTTTGTTTTTTTAATACAAGTTATTTAAATATATTATTTATAATTTTGTTTAAAATATTTTGATTAAGATTCTATGTTATGTTATGTTATGTTAAATAATATTTTTAATTTTTCAATTTTTTTTATTATTATTATACTTTCATACAAAAAAAAAAACATTCCAAGTAATACAAGTAGATGCAATAAAAAATTTATAAATTTATATATACATATTTATTATACGTATTTGCTTTTATTTTTCGTCTTTTTTTCTTTTTAAATGATAGGTACTTTTGTTCAAGTTATTTTGATATATTTATGCGCAAGATACATTATAACAAATAGAATGATTAAAAAATAAATTACAATAATAATGTATTTTATGACAGTCGTTTTATGAGTTTTTTCCTGAATTTGTTTTTCATAGTGTTCAATTTCCATTTTTATATCAAATAAACTTTTACTGAATTGCATTAATTTTTTGTTAAAATCTATTATGTTTTCTTGAATACTAAGAATTTTTACAACTTTGGAAATATTAAAATTAAGTTTAAGTGGATTGAGATTTATGAAATTGGTTTCTAATATGACTGTAGTGTAATTTAATAGCTCTATAATTTTTGAAATTAATTTAGTATTCTTTGTTTCTGCTGTACAACGTGGAGACAAATGTATGTATCCACTATTATTTAGGTTTACAATTTTGAAATCATTGGGACAATAAACTTTCAATGAAGTTTTAGATGCAGTAACGAAAATCCACGTATTTATTGGCTAAAAAAATCTGGCTCACCATATATAGTCTTTGCTATGCAAGAGCTACTGATTTTCGCTAGTATATTTGCACTGCAGAAAAACATTTTTAAAGAAAAATTCGGAAGATTGCTTAGCACTTTACAAAGCGTTAAGTCCTTCTGATCGAAACTAATAAAATGTATCATGTTTCTTATTTATTGCAACAAGATTTTGTTTAAAATCAATATAGTAGTATTTCCTGTAAGAAAAATTTTTTAATTTCTTGCTGGGTGTTAGTAATTTTGGATAGTTTTGTATTTAAAAAATGAATAGTTAAAGAGCAATGATCCATAGGAAATATTTCGTTTCTTTCTTTACACATATTTTTAAATTGTCAAAATTTATTTGGATTTGATCCAGTTCAATTTTCATGTTTGTCAGATCATAATATAAAATTAATTTCCAATTTGATGAAATAATACGGTAGTCTCCCAAAGGTTCTAAGTATAAGCGAGAATTTCCATCGTGTTTCGTTATGTTGAACATCATTTGTGATTTTCCAGTGGAAATTAGAAAAGTTGGAAATCTACAATATTAAAAAAAATACAATAAATGAATCATATTATTATATCTAAAGTTTCGTTTTAGTCAACAAGCAGTTTTAAGAGATTTTTATGAACCATTTTGGTTTTCCTACCAATTTTGATAGTAGTGTTTTCTGGAGAATTTATTTCTATAACTTTGTACGGTCCTAGATAACAGGAGGTTAATTTCTTATTTTTTCTTACAGTATCAAGTAACAAAACTTTATCTCCTATAATAACGTCTAACGTTTTCGTATCTTTATCATAAATTTTTTTATTATTTTCTTTAGATTTTATTAGGTTATCTCTGGCGCGAATATCCCAGTTATCAGAATCCTTATTCGCGTAGCAGGTAAATAATTTCCCAAGGTGCGATGTGCCCTGTCTTAGGAACCATTAGATTCTGGGTGATAACTATATAAATGAGTGATATTATTATTATTATTGTTATTATTATTATTATTATTATTATTATTATTATTATTATTATTATTATTATTATTATTATTATTATTATTATTATTATTATTATTATTATTATTATTATTATTATTAATATTATTATTATTATTATTATTATTATTATTATTATTATTATTATTAATATTATTATTTTCCCCCGGTGGGCGGGGGTGTAGAAATGGCCACAGTAAGAAATGCTTGTGGTACGAGTCCACTAAAATCTATTTAGTTACTGCAGTGTGAGTGCACTGAAGCCATCAGTCTACTCTCACAAACGGCATCTCCAGCCGTACGTGGCAGTGCAGGGCGGTCATGTTTCTTCCTGCATGGACGATGCAGCGACCTGGGCAAAGAATTCAGCTGGACGGTTGAGATGAACTTCTGCTTGCGAGATTCGGGGTTCAACACGCCTCTTTGCTGAATTGGGACCCCGGGTGAACTGTGGTTTAGAGAGTAGCACGCTCTCAAACCAGGGAAAACACCCGTGTTGATAATTATAAGTCAACCGGGAGTTTGTGCATTGCAGCTCTCTTTTGAAGATCTGCGGAACCCTCGGCAACAGATTACTGGTGATTCGGTGGTCTGCAGGGAAGCGGGAGGCGCGAATTGCAGAGAACGAAGTATTGGCGAATCCGCTGCCTCTGGCGGTAGTAGCGAATTCTCCAAAACGGAGAAACATGTCTCAAGCCAAGGACGACGTAGAAAGGAGGGAGCAGATGCTACGCAAGTGCCAGACTATAATCGGTTGCATGCGGTCTGCAACTAGTAGGCAAAAAAACAAATCGATGGATGTGAAGAACGGGCTGGCCGAACTAGATGAGGTTATTGACGCGATAGTTGCTAGTGGCTCTCAAAATACGAAGCGGGGGCCAGCAACAGTCACCGCCCCAATCTTGAAAGATATTGGTATGATGACGGAGAGAACTCCCATTCCCAGTCAGAAGCGGTTAGCAAATAGCCCGCTATTGAGGGAAAAAGGGAAAATAAGAAAAGAGAGAGAGCATAGAGAGCCGGAGAAGGATCAGAAGAAGGAATTGGAAAAGTTGCAGGAGACATCCAGTACCTGGATCAAGGTCGCACCAACAAGAGAGAGAGGAAGGAAAAAGCCAGAAGTAAAGTCGTGGAGAATGTCACCGCTGGAATCGGGGAGAAAGCTAGTACTAATAAAGGATCACGAAAAAGAGGACTTCGTCGGGAGGCAATCCTGATTAAATCAGCCCAAGGCAAATCTTATGCAAATCTTACAATGAGAACACGGGGACAGAGGTAAGAGCGGTTCGTAAGACACGGGTCGGAAAAGTCCTAGTGGAATTGGGAACCGGAACAGGAGATAAAGCTGCATTTGGCGAGTCCCTCATAGCTATACTGGGGGAGAACGCAAGCGTGTGCAGCTTAGAACCAAAGGAGACGGTGGAGATTAGAGATCTTGATGACCTTACCACCTCGGAAGAAGTGAGTAACGCCATAAAGGAAGTTTTGGGCGGTTGGACCGCGAGTTTCAAAGTCTTGGTAACCGGCTCTAACAGGAGGGCACAAAAAATGGCAATAGTGACCTTAGGGACAAAGGGTGCGCAACAACTTATAAAAACTCAGCACATAAAAGTGGGATTCGTCAGTTGCAGAGTCAGGCAGAGGGCAACCGCAACCAAGTGTTAAAAGTGCCTTGGATACGGTCACCGCGCTGGGACATGTAAAGATCCTGATAGAAGCAGGCTCTGCTTCAGGTGTGGCGGGCCAGACCACCAGGCAAAGATGTGTACATCCCCTGAACGATGCTTTCTCTGCGTTGAAAAGGGCCACGATTCTGGTAGCGTAAACCATATCCCTGGGTCTAGGAGATGCGAGGTGTTTAGGAACGCTTTAGGGAGCACTCAATTACTTACTAGATGATCCGGATTATGCAAGCGAATCTTAATCGGAGCAAGACGGCGGACTCTCTCCTGCGCCAGCTAGTCCATGAACGCAATGCCGAACTGCTCGTTATCAGTGAGCAGTACAGGGACCTATCATCTACGTACTGGTACCGCGACTGCGGCGATCTGGGTACGGGTTTCCGAAAAAATTACGGTGACGGCACACGGACTTGAGGAAGGCTTCGTATGGATAAAAAATGGAGGAGTGACATATATCAGCTGCTACTTTACTCCGAATGAACTGATTCAGACCTTCAGAAATAAAATAGATGCACTAGAGGATGAGATCTTTCGAATGTCAGGCAAAATTATAGTCACTGGAGACTTCAATGGGCAAAGTATTGAATGGGGTATGTCCAACACCAACGCTCGAGGGAAATATATCTCGGACATGGCGGTCAGAAGGGGGCTAATTGTACTAAACAATGGTTGTACGTCGACGTTTCGTCGCCCAGGGTATAGGGAGACTATCCCCGACATCTCGTTCCCGACGGAAGATCAAGCCTCACTAGTGGAGGGCTGGAGCGTACTGGAGGACTATACCGGAAACGATCACCAGTACATTACTTTCTGCGTTCGAGATAGGCCAGAGCCATACCGGAGTGCTGGACAAGAGCTAGGGAGTTGGAATGTCGGAAAGCTTGATGAGGCTAGATTCTCCTCAATACTTCGAGGCGCCCCGTTTTTAGTAGAACACCCAACGAATCAAAGAGCCCGGGAACAGGCAGAAGCTGTGGTGGAAAAAACTATGTGTCTTATTCGCAGCGCCTGAGAGTTGTCCATGCCCCGGAACAGACCGGGACCACGTCGACGTCCGGTGTATTGGTGGGCCGAGGAGATTGCGGATCTCAGAAGACGCTGTCTTCGACTTAAACGGAGAGCACAAAGGGCTCGGAATCGTCAGGAGGCAAACACTATCGCACGGAACATAAGGTGGTAAAGAAGCTGCTGCGGTACACCATTAACCGGAGCAAGGTTTTCCAATGGAGAAAGCTAGGGGAGGAGGTGAACGCTGACCCGTGGGGCCTTGGCTATAAAATAGTCACAAAGAAGCTTAGATTGGGGTCTGCACCGAGCTGCATGAGTGCGGAGACGATTA
>OX352774.1:143885768-143888268 GCA_947095535.1 Poecilobothrus nobilitatus | reverse complement strand
AGAGGACTTGCGCTTAGCGATCCAGGGGGCATTGGGTAACAGGGCTGTGGTAAGCGGACTTGAGCCTAAATGCTCTCTTGAAATCCGAGGGCTGGACTGCCTCGTTACGCAGGGCGAAGTTGAGGAAGCCATACGGCTAGCAGTCCCGGATGCAAAGGACCTCCGTGTAGGGCTTACTGCTGTAAATGAACGAAAGCAGAGGTTTGCCATTGTGGATATTGGCGAGCGAGGAGCTCGTTCGCTGATGTCCATTGGTAAAGTCAAAGTTGGCTGGGTGAACTGCACAGTGCGGAGAAGAGTCGACCCGGGCCGATGCTTCAGGTGCCTCGACTATGGTAACATGGAGCGGGACTGCAAAGGGCCGGGCAGGAGCAGTCTCTTCCGAAAGTGCGGCAGAGAGGGTCACCAGGCAAAAGTTTGTAGCCAGAAGGAGAGCTGTGTTCTATGCATTGGCATGGTAGCCACAGGCGACAGTGTGACCCATACCTCGGGAACGGGAAGATGCGCCGTATTCAGGGCAGCATTAATGAAGGCAAAGGCTCCACGATGGTCCAGATAATGCAGGCAGACTTACATAGGAGCGTGGTTGCAAATGACCTTCTTCGCCAGCTAGCTACGGAGAAGGAGGTCGGCCTGTTGCTCATTGGTGAGCGGTATGTGTATGACCATCCTTCTCCCTGGTATGCAGATGAGACGGGCACAGCGGCCATATGTATACGAAATCCTGAGCGAATCCTAGTGAGAGAGCACGGTCGCGGGCGCGGGTTCGTTTGGATAAGGTGCAGGGAAATCACTTTCATAAGTGTCTACCTCACCCCAAACGAGCCCATTGGCGAGTTCCTGAAGAAACTAGACGATCTCGAGGACTTGATCCTTGGTGTTGCTGGTGGCGTGGTAGTGGGCGGCGATTTCAACGGGAAGGCACTGGAATGGGGAATGCCAATTCCGGATGCTAGAGGGGGTTATGTGTAGGAGATGGCGTCCAGGACGGGTCTCCTTGTCCTGAACGTCGGAAACACGCCAACCTTTGGACGTCCTGGTTGCGCAGGAACCATCCCAGATGTCTCGTTTGCTTCGGAGCGACTTGCTTCTCGTGTTGCGGATTGGCATGTGATCGAGGATTATACGGGTAGCGACCACCAGTATATAGTATTGAGGTTCGAGTTCTGCGAAAGTCAGCAGCGGCAGGCGATGCCTGCTGGCCGCTCTTCCTGGAACGTGGGTAGAATTGATGAGGCTGGGTTCGCCAGATCGGTTTCGTGGGAGGTGGTGGCACCCATGAATACCGAGCAGGGGAGTCGGGCCCACTGAGAGATGATCGTCGATTCTACCTTACGGCTGGTTGGCGAGGCTTGTGAGGCTTCCATTCGTCGCCTCGGCATGGGAAGAGACCTATATACTGGTGGACTCGTCAAATCGCGGAGCTTCGAAGGGAGTGCCTTAGGCTTCGGCGCCTGTCGACCCGCGCCAGAAGCCGGGATGAGGCTGCCCGTTGGTCTGCAGATCACAAGGCCAAAAAGAAGGAGCTTCGCCATGCTATTGGTAGCAGCAAGGCTCAATGTTTTAAAAAGCTGCGGGAGGACATTGATGCGGACCCATGGGGTTTGGGTTACAAAATCGTGTCTAAAAAAGTTGGTACCCGAGGCTGTACCAACCTTATGGATGCTGCATCGATGGACTATATAGTTCGCGGCCTCTTTCCGGTGCACCCGGAAAGAATACGGAGGAATTTCGAAAATGTGGATGAGATAATCTACTTTCGCATGGAGGAATTGGAAGCGGCTGCTAGCTCTTTGAAACCAAGGAAGGCGCCTGGGCCGGATGGATTCCCGGTTGAAATTTGGAAGCGGGTCTACCGGGTTAACCCTAACCTCTTGCTGAACATGTACAATGCGTGTCTTTCAGCGGGAGTCTTCCCAAAACGCTGGAAGGTAGGACGACTTGTGCTGGTGGGCAAGGGGAAGGGGGACCCGGAGCTTCCCTCTTACTACCGGCCGCTGTTAGACACGGCTGGGAAGGTTTTGGAGAAGTTGCTGAGGTCGCGGTTGCAGTGCGCCATCGCGGACGCGGGAGGCCTATCGCCACGGCAGTTTGGCTTCAGGTCGGGTCGGTCGACGGTTGATGCCATCACTGAGGTGGCGGAGGCCGTAAATCGGGTGGAGAGTCATAATCATTTCTCGCGTCGAATTGTCCTGTTCGTGACACTTGACGTGAGAAATGCGTTTAACTCCCTCAGGTGGGTGGACGTAATTAGGGCACTGGAGGAGGATTACCGAGTTCCGAGATACATCCTCCGGATGGTGGACGACTACCTGGTGGATCGAACCCTTGTATACGACACACTTGAGGGTTCGAGGAGTATGATTGTAACCTCAAGCGCGGTGCAGGGGTCTGTTCTTGGCCCCGATCTCTGGAACGCTTCGTACGACGGTATGTTGCGGCTGGGCATGCCTGACGAGACAGTACTTGTCGGGTATGCCGATGACGTGGCAATACTTAT